>APFE030333082.1:0-20000 GCA_000404065.3 Pinus taeda
TAAGTACTCTTAGATCAGCATCATCCAACTCTACACACACACACACACCCTTAGATTGGGAAACTGGTCCCATTATCCTCAGTCGCACCCGCTATACCAAACGGATAAGGAGCTTCCAACCAAGGTCTGGACCGGGTGGGTATCCCCCTTGTTGTCGACCTGATTTTCGGGGCTTCAATAGGACCATGAAGAATGTGGAACATAAGTCTAGGGTGCACATTTCATAAAGTTGTATTTCAATGTTCCCTATCAAAACATAACTTATTATACTATAAACGTATATATGCTTCTAAAAGTGTTTCATATGCCACCTCATTAGTATAATACATAATATTTGTCTTTATGCACATTACAAAATTCCTAAATGAGTGTACACTTGAAAGCTTTGGGATAATGACTTAACTCATACTATGTTGCAACGAAACCTATTTTGTGTGTGAAACGCCATGTTTTGGAGAAGATTTTAAATTGGATGTGATATGTTTTGAAGAATATTTTTAGATTAGATGTAATGTGTTTCAAGGAAAATTTTAGATTGGATGATATATGTAGATAGCATGGTAAAAAGGATAGGGTCCAATACATGGCAATATGTTGTTTTATGTGCCCCTTCAATAATTTACCATGTACATTTTTACCACGTGATTTCATAAACCTCCCCCCCTATCTTGTCTTATACACTCTACCTCATGTACTTCTTTGTCCTTATGTATCTACTCACCACCTCTTTTGTCTTATGCATTTTTCATAACTTAGGTTATTCATCCTATATGACACCCCCATTTCACATTACATTTTCTTATGATGCAATATGTATTGCATTAATTTTTATATTATTTTATGTTTAGATTAAGTTTTGCATTGAAATTTGTATGATGCAATACACCATATCAAATGGTTATTTTTATAGTTTGACACACCATGTGTCACATGAAATTTTTTTAAGGGACATTTTAACAAAAGTTTCCTTGAACTCATTTTGAACCTTAGATGATATGTGCAATAGGAACTTGTAACATTCCCTGGCAATGTCCAATCAAGATGTCATTATTTGCAATGCAAAAATGATAGGCAAGTATTTCTAATGAAAGTTCATACATATCCATTAAAAATTAATTTAGTAGCTTTCATAAGTGCCAAGGTTCATTGATGGAAATCTTCCAATGTATACTTTTATACCTAGGGACCTTGAATTCAAATTGTATTAGTCATATTGGGTTCATAATCATGTAAAACATATAATACGTTTGTCCTAGAAGTAAAAATTCACTTTTAAAAATACCCATAGTTATGTGAACTTTTTTTCAATAGAAGTTTGCACCTTGTTCTTACCGATTATTTATCAAATTTTAGTTGTGTCAATTCCTTTTACATCCTTTTTATATGGGGTTTCAAGATGTCTATTGACACTAGGGTTATGCATCAGTAGTTAAGACATTTTATTCTACGAGAAAAGATAACTAACATTTGGGGCACTTGTACTTGGAAGGAGTACTAATGTTTTCTAAAAATAATTTTAAACCATCCTTTTCTTGAAAATGTGCTAACCAACCCAGGTTATGATATATGACACTTTCACAGGTTAGGGTTAGTCAATGAAAGAAGAGGTGCATAAATACATGTAATTGTGACACATGTATAAGAACCACTTGTGATGCAAACACACTCAGTAAGATTATTGTCATAGTAAATACTCACTAAAACATGAAGTGAATCAAACTAATAGAAATTTGGACAAGAATCGCACATTCAACCAACAAACACTCAATGGTTAAAAATCAATAGAACATAGCAAATGGATAAAGTGATCAAAAAATTCTATTTGAAAAATTTAGGAGGGGCCCCAAGCCAATGAACTTGGGGGGTTGTTAAGGCCTCAACCTATTCTTATAATTCTTTCTCTTGGCCAAATACATGGACCTTATTTAATAGAGATGGCCTCCATACATAGAAACCTATCTATCTACTTAAGGGATCGAGATAGGACCCTAGTAGAAACTTTTTTCTTGATATCTTTGAGTCTTTATACTCCTACATGGAATTGAAATGAAGGTGATAAAGATTTATTATCATGAGTGAGAGATGATCCAACTCCACTTAGGAAGGTATAATATGTAATTTCCTATAAGGTTAATTTGAAAGGGATAAATTTGGTTACCAAATGGGAAGATTTAGTGGCTCCAAAAACTCTATCGTACATCCCCCTATCAGTGACATACCAATCACCTACATCACTAATTTCCTACATGGATTTATTTAACATACTTTTCACAGGCTCACAAAATAAAATCTTGCATATTGGATCTATGAATTGATCATAGATTTGTATGTAATGGTTTCTACAGTGATGCTCCCACAAGTTCTAGAAATATACATAAATATGTTATTCACTCAACTACCACTAATAGCCCATCCTTGGGAAGAATTAACCATGCAAGAAATGCTAGGTAGGCAGTAGTACATAATGAGTGGAGGGTGCATGCTTGGAGTTGTACGTTTGGCCCTAGAGATAGCCTAAAGCATGGATGATGACAAGTGTAGAAATTACTTGTAGATTCAAACTACATATGTGATTTGTTGAAACATAAGACTTGAATCTAATCCACTCATCAACAGAAACAATTAAACGATCACAAATCATGAAGCATACAAGAGAAAGAATTCAATCAACACATTACACAATGATTTCTTGGGGAAAGCCACAGCTAAAAACCCTTGCTATCTGTATATTGCATTAGTTAGAAAATATGAGAAGATTACAATGCTTTTCTCAAGCCCGAATAAACTCTACACTATCTCTATCTATCTCACAACTTCCTAGACAAGCCTTGGCCAATACTTAACCAAATCCAAGCCTTCCCAAGTCCCTATTTCCTTGCGTTGTTCAATGAGGAATTAGGCCCCTATTTAATAGGAACTATCCTCCATTGAATTGTTCAGTTCCTTTACGATCTTCCTCTAACTGCATGCATCATCTATACAATTCAGATCATTATACAACTGATAGTACACTTCCCTTGAACTCCAATCTCAGTTGGGTAACTCTCAGATCTGACATGCATGAGTTATTTATGAGTGAATCATCAGTGAACTGGTTGAACACATGAAGCATCACCTCACTGTCTGACCTCCTACTAGTTCCTCCAACAGTTGGAACTAGTTTAATTGAATTTAACTCAGATAAAATGAATTAATTAATTACAACTCAAAATAAACTCAATCTGGGCTCCTATAATGTCAAAGACACTCTACATGACTCAATTTAGACCCTCAACTCGAATTAACTGAGCCAACTAAGTCAATTTAACTTATTTAACTCGTACAAATTGCCTTGTGATGTGGAATTACAATTTTATTCATAATTTAATTCAAGGGAAATATTAATTTAGGAATTTCTTGTTGCATTTTCAACACTCCCTTTCAGCAAGAAAGGGATTCACATCTACCCTGATCCAGCACCTTTGGAATTTACTTCATGTAGCGCCTCTCATTGTTATTGTTGCTATTGCAACATCTGCAACTAAGAATAAAAAATAAAAAATAAAAATAATCATTGAATAAATCTACAACTGTCTACTGGGAAAATTGTGTTGTTGTTGACTCTACTACTGAGCCTTCCTCCTCTCCTGTCAACACTAATATGCACTCCTTGGTATCTGATTGATATTGATCCTCTTGCTACTGAATATTGTGGGCCCTTATATCAAGGTAATGATCTATGAGACAAAAAACACCTCAATTGACCCTGCCCAAATTTCTACAACTCTTGGGACTATTGCTTCACATTGCCCCACCTCTCACCTAGAGTTATGGTTTCATGTTCTCCCTCTGCCCACTTGGCTCAACATTCCCCCCTACTGGAGGTCTCTATTTTAGTGGATGTCTCCACTCAACCTCCTCTCGACTTCTCCATATGTGGTCACTCCACAACTTGCTGAGGCTAATTTTGAGGCTTCATGTTGAGAGGTAATTCATGATCCCTCTTAACCACCAAGTATCTCACCTTTTCCTTTCTCCTCAATTCTTTGCATGCATCTTGTACCTCAAGTGCATATAGGTTCTTGACATGCACATTGATCTATTTCTCGTTTCCCATTGCGACATGTCTAAGGAAAACCTTCCCTTTGCTAAATACCACATCGTAGCCATGATATTCCAGTACCGTGTTGGAAACAATATTCTTCTTTAGCACTAGAACAAACATCACATATAAGAATTTGAGATGGGAGCTAGACTCCCTCTAAAAAGTAATTGTATTGATATTGACCATGTTATACCTACCATCATCTCCAAACTCAATGTTTTGTTTGAGGTCTTTCTCCTCCAAGTGACTGAAGATATCTCTATTCCCAGTCATATGTAATGGGGCACCATTGTCGAGATACCACATGATTCCCATTATAGTGATTCCCATGCATGCAATGCGAGTAAAATGAATTCTGAAGTTAGAGCTTCACCTATTGTTGCTACTGGAAGCTCCTTCTTCCTTGCTTTATTCTATGGACATTTCGTGGCATAGTACCTGAACTCGTGATAGTGAAAAAATTTGATGTTAGAAAAGTATTTCTTCTTTCCCTCCTCGCCTTGGGGCTGCTTTCCCTCGGATTTCTTTCCTTTGCTGACTAATGCAAAGTCCTCTTCCACCTCTTTAGATGAGGTCTCATCTCTAGTTTTCTCCTTAGTCTCTTATTGCACCAAATCGTACCACAAATTCTCCCATTAGGCTAACCAGATCATCTTCAGCAACTGTAACACCAACACTTCCAAGCTCATCCTGACATTGGGTGAACTTGATCAAGTACTTTGTTATTGTGTCACCCTTCTCCATCTTGATTTTCTTGAGCTTTTCCTTTAGTGCCAACTACTTATGGTCACTATTGTTCTAAAACAGGTATGTCAAGACCTTCCACATTGCATATGGAGGCTCATTCCTATGGAGGTTTAAGACAGTATGATCTCAAACTCCTTCTAGTATGATCCTTCTCACTTTTGCAAAAAAAAATCCTCCACTCTACTAGATCTTGAGCATCAGTTTTTGGACGCTTAGGAATATCTTTGTCTATGAATTCCTTCAACTCGTTGTCTTCTAACACTGTCTCCACCCTGCCCTTCCAAGAAATATAGTTTGAACAACCCTCAAGGGCATATTCAAGTCTCAATACGTAGAACGACATCCTACTGGTTCTAGAGAATGATACTGCAATTTTGATTTGACATGCAAAAGACAAACTCGTATTCTCTTCTTCTAGAGTGATTTCTTCTTTGATACCATGTAGAAATTCCTTGTAGATTCAAACTACTTATGTGATTTTCTAAAACAAAAGACTTGACTCTACTCTGCTCATCAACGAAAACAATTAAACAATCACAAAATCACAAAGCATAAAAGAGAAAGAATTCAATCAACACATTACACAATGATTTCATGGGGAAAGCCATAGCTAACAACCCATGTTATCTATATATTGCATTGGTCATAAAATATGAGAATATTACAATGCTTTTCTCAAGCCCGAGCAACCTCTGCACTATCTCTATCTGTCTCCCAACTTCCTAGACAAGCCTTGGTCAATACTTAACCAAATCCAAGCCCACCCAAGTCCCTATTTCCTTGCATTGTTCAATGAGGAATTAGGCCTCTATTTAATAGGAATTTTCCTCCATTGGATTGTGTAGTTCCTTTAGGCTCTTGCTCTGACTGTATGCACCATTTGTACAACTTGGATAATTATACAATCGATAGTACACTTACCTTGAACTCAAATCTCAACTGGGTAACTATCAAATCTGACATGCACGAGTTATTTATCAGTGAATCATCAATTAACTAGTTGAACACATGAATCAACACCCCATTGTCTCATCTCCTACTAGTTCCTTCATCAGTTGGAACTAGTCTAACTGACTTTAACTCAAATAAACTGAATTAATTAATTACAACTCAAAATAAACTCAATCAAGGTTCCTATAATGTAGGAGACACTCTACATGACTCAAGTTAGACCCCCAACTCGAATTAGTTGAGCCAACTAAGTCAATTTAACTTAGTTAACCCATACAAATTGTCTTGTGATATCGAATTAAAAATTTATTCCTAATTTAATTCAAGGACAAAATTAATTTAGGAATTTCTTGTTGCATTTTCAATAGCAAGATGGTACCCTGGTTCAATGTCTTTCTAGTATGAGTGATAGCATATACCATGGGAACCTAGGACTCCTTAAATTTAGTATGTCTTCCTCTCCATATAATCTACTAATGAGGATTACTATGATTTTGAATGGTGTCCTTAAATGGTTGGTAACATAAGTGTTAAGCCCCATACAAGCCTATGTTAACCCTAAAACGCTTTTTTAATTCCTATATTTTAAGCGACTACATTTCTATTGTTATATTTTTATGTAGGATAGAATATCTCGTGGTCCCATTTTATTATAATTGTACCTTTTGTAATGTAATAAATTCCTAAGTTCCTACATCTTCTACTTTCACAGTGACAATATGTTATGCCCTCATAATGCATTGACATGATTCATTACTTATGGAATTATACATTGGGTGCATTCACCTATCAAATTTATAATGGGTTGGATGCATTCTCAAATTTTAGATATTAAAACCAATGCTTAACTTCCTTAAATTACAATCAACCTTCGAGTTGGGTGTATTCATAATGGTTTCATACTTGCAAATAATATTGATTAAGTTCCAAATTATCACAGAAGAACATAATTTTTGTTATGACCACATGCTTTGCTCTAATGCAAAACTAATGTCGATCTCATTGTCTCTAGAAATTATAGTTTGCCACACCTTCACACATGCATGTAGTCAACTAACTCAATGCATGCCTAATGTGGTTATCTTTGAATTCTATAATTACATGATCCTTGACTTTAGATTGGATACTCTCAAGCATTGTAATATGATCTTTCTTAGCAGTTGATGTCCACCCCATCAATATTCTTGCTTCAGGAAGAGACATCAATTTTCCCTCTACACAACTTCTAATCCATGCAGATGACTGTGATAAACATATTCATGCTACAAGAAATTCAATTTGGAGGTGAAATCTCTCAAACTAGGCATAATCAATCATTCTTGGTATTCCCACAACAAACCCCCTTAACTCCTATCAGAAATAGAGATTGTTGTTTTGGGATTGTACCACACTTTGGTTGTGACTTCCTTACTAGTAATTACATGGTCAACACTTACGTTTCAATAATGTTCCCCGCTGACTTTAAAATCTTCCTCAATATAGAACATTACAACCCATGCCCTTGAGAACTTGGGGCATACTCAATCAACTCTCACACATTCCATTCCAACAATTCACCCCAAAAGGAAGTAAGGTAATAAATAGAATGGTGAACTCGTTATTAATGAGATTCTCAGCTAGGTTCAACCTCATTAAAGCTCATACAAAAATTCCCTATCTCAAATTCTCATATGCATGTCATCAATTTATTCATGCATTCATTCAATAACAACACATAACACTGTTGGCTTGTTGGGGCCTGACCCAGGTTCAAAGTTAATTAGCCAAACAAATCCCTATACTACTGGCCCTTTTGGTAATAGTCCGCGGATCACAGACTGGGGTCTCACCCGAAGTAGTATGGGAGGGTGCTAGAACCAAGTTTCTGCACCCTTGAGATGTCTGAGAGGTTTGACTAGTGCTTTGTTTGCTCCTGCATGCAGGTTGCTTCACGCACTTCCTATTCCTCGTGGCCTGATACACTGCCTTTGCATAGCCCTAACCAGGGGATTTGCCGCATTCTATGCTATTACCCGATATCTTATTTATCTTTTGTTAGTGTCAGTGTTTTCACACTGCCATCAGTGATCAAAATTCACTCTTTTGCATTTCATAGTAGGATTCCCATACTGATGAGTCATTCCATTAGATCATGGATCCACTGATGGTAGGGTTTACTTTATTTTTTCCCTCATGATATGTACTTATTGATCTTCTTTCATACTTTTCAGTCATGATTCATGTTCATTTTGCAGTCCATTTCATCAAATCCTAAGGTTTGGTCTCATTAGTTCTTAGGGTTTCCTCCATGGTCAAATTTAGTGATTATATGTTAATAATGGTCAGCAAGCACATAAGGAGGCCAATAATGATGGGTAAAGTCATAAGTTGTTATTTTGGAAGCTTAATGTAGTTCTCACCTCAAAACTTGTTTTGAGCTGAAAACAGAGTATTATGTTTTTTATCTTTCCTCATGATGTAAGTTTATTGTTTCTATATGTGATATTTGTTCCCAAGCTCCTCCTAAAGCTTGTGATGCTGCGAAGTACCTGCCACTACAAAAAATCAAGTGAGGTTGAGCATCAGTTCACTTACCAAGCAAAAGAAAACAAGCATGAAAAACAGAGCATTGTAAAAGACAAATAGACATTATAAAAGTGGGTTTTCACAAACAAAAAATCAAAAGGTGAAACTATATAAACCCATCCTCCTATTTTTCATCCCATTGTGTCATTATTAAATATTAAAGAGCCAAGAAGAGAGCAAAGGTCAATTTTCAAGTGTCATTGGGCAAACAGAGCAAAGCGCTGTGTTTTTGGAGTTTTGGAGCAGTGTTGTGCTTCTGAGTGGTGGTGCTATGCTTTGAAGTCGGTTTTGTGCTTACTAGCAATTTTTCGCAGCGTAAAAATACAAGGGCGTTGTGCTTTCAAGCTAGCATTGCACTCCAGTAGGTGGCGTTGCGCTTTTCCCAACAGAGCCCCAAATCACCTCAAAATGGCAATTTCACCTCAAATTGCCAAGTTTCCCTCTTTTGCAAGTAAGTACACTAATATCTCTTCTAGTTTAGGGTTTTTTATATCAGGTTTTTGTGTTTTTTCACCCCAAAACTAAAACCCTAGTTTTCCTACAAACTATCTCATGAATTGAAATCCTCACTCTACTATTGTTTTCTTACTCTACCCACTTTTTATTTTTCCTTAAACTCCACTCACACTCTCCCTAAACCTCACTCTCACATACATTCTCCCTAAACCCTATTCACACACATATTTTCCCAAACCCCCTCATCCATACACTCTGCCCATTCCATTCCTCCACATCAATTATCCACAACTATTCATATATAACCATATATTTGAAAGCCAAATGAAAACATGGACAGAGACAGTAATAATGATTATGAAGAAGAGACACTTAATGACAGATCCATGGAGAGGCACAGGCAACAGAGCAAACCCCATAAAGGAGGAACAATCATCAGAGAGGATCCCACTAGTTTGAGGGAGTTACAGGCTTGCCCACTTGCAATTTCTTGTTTCAGACATCAAGCATGTTTTGTATTTTGTGAAATGGTGGAGAAAGTTCAGTTTCACCATGAGTTGGCTAGACTTTTTGTGACTCATTTGCATAACAATGAGGTGACACTTGCCGAAGTATCCTTCACAATATCATCAGCTGTCATTTCTGAGGCTACTAGAATCCCTAATGTTGGTGAAAAATGGTACAAAATTCAGGACCTTGATGAGAGTTACTATGAGCCCTATATCAAGGCTAAATACAGAAATCAAGTGAAGAGGTTATTCCCCTTTAAATTTTTAGAAAACAGGTATGTTCCTTTGATGAAGATTATTATCAAGTACTTCACTTGTGAAGGCAGGTTCTCCCGGTTGTATGCCTATCATATTAGACTCGTCATGCATTTCACTCAAGTAAAGATGTTGAATCTCCCTTACTTCATGTTTAGAAACATTGAGAAAATGGCACATATTGTACAGAGGAAATCATAACCCCAACAGTTGAACAGCATTTATCATTACTCTTTGATTAAAATCATTGTTCTACAGTAGCTTAGCCTTCTTAACATTCCATGGGAGACTTTTATTGCTCATGGTGATTTTCAAAGGTCCACGGATCCCTTCACTAGTGCATCAAGAAGAAGATGGGCCTTCTATCCATGGAGAAACAATGGAAGAGGCCAAGGAAACCAAAACTATTGAGGTTCCAGTGTATTTAACATATCAGGGAGGCACAAGGAGACTTTTTGCAGCTGCTAGGCAAGTGCTTGCTCCACAAGGTGTGGAAGGGGCCTTGTTTTCATCATCAGTCCACATGCAAATATTTGCTCCACAAGGTGTGGAAGGGGCTTTGCCTTCGTCATCGACAAAACAGGTACAAGTTGAGAAGTTGAGAAAAGGCAAGGAAAAAGTGTAGGAGGAAGAGCTTGGTGATGAGGAGGAAAGATATTTTGATCTCATTGAGCATGAGGAGCCACAACAGCACTTTACTCATCATGGAGGTGGCATCATTGACTTGGAGGCTCGGGATGAAAAAACCCTCAAAGACATCATCATTCAAGAAAGAGAAGCTCAAATACAATCTTTGGCAGACAACTTAGAGAGATCCAAGTTCATAATTAGATATTTGGAACAAGAAAACAAGTAGCTGAGTGACAAACAATTTCTCATGGAGCTGGAGATAGTCAAAGCTAATAGGCAAATTATCAAAGAGGCTAATGTCCCATTGACCCCTATTGAGAAAGAGATTGAGAATGATATGGAAACATGGATTGAGAGGATCAACATACATCTTGAAGGGCTGATTGAGAAGGCCAATAGGGATAAGAAGATGCTCCGCCACATGGCCTACCATTACATGACCCGTAACAAAATCTGTAACATGAGGATTAGAAAATTGAAGGCAAGGCTAAGGAGAGCTTTGGAAGGAAAAAAGAAGCAAGATAAATTGAGAATGTTGGCTGAAGCCTCCCTATCCCATCAAAGTAGCTGATGGTGGTGTCCCATGCCAAATTTGGGCAAATTTTGGAAAGTTTTTGCATTTTTGAAATTTTGTAATTTTCAACACAGAAATTTTACCCAGAAGCGGAGCTGCGCTTTTCTTGGAGAATCAGATGGAAAAAAAGTTTGTATTTATGGATTCAACATGATGATAACATACACTCTAGAAATTTTTAGAAGTTTTGGAGTAGATTGGGGTCACCAAAAGGTCCAAACACTACCAAAAAATGACCTCTCTGCCTCTTTTGGACACACAGAAGCTGTCTTGGGAGATTTAAGTTTTGAGGGGTTAAATGACCTCAAAATTAAAAAATTCAAGTTGTTCCAGAAACTATACTTGAACACCTTTACAAGGAGCTATCTTTGGGTCAATTTGGTTAAGGAGAAGGCCTCCAAAAGCATGTATAAAGTGGCACTACATTTTTGACAAGTGGCACTGCGCTTTTGACCAGTTTGCCTAGAAAATGAAAATTTCGCCTGTTTTCACTGTAAATGCACTTTCTCTCTCCTCATGGATGATTTCACTGATGTAATTGATAACATGGCATGTAAATGTAATGGTAAAATAGTCTTAGAGCGTAGATTCATTAGTTAGAGGCGGTTTTGAGGCTAATGAATTAGTTTCCATGCTTATAGAGGCAAGTAGTTTGACTGTCTATATTCCTGGTCCATGTTTGGAAATTGTTGTAACAACCCCTCTTCTCATGGATTCGACCCCTGATGGTTAGGATGAGTGGTTTCGATGTCTATATTATGTATTTTCTTTGTCATTGGCAAGGGTTGGATACACTTGGATACTCTGAACTATATTGTACATCATTGTAAGCAGTTTGGCAAGGAAATTACTAGGAGTTGCAGCTATTTTTATGGGATACCTATGGTATGGTGCTTTTGCATAGTTTATTCTTTTGTTATCATTTTTTTACATGTTTTAATGTATTCCATCATCTATTTCATTGCTTTTGACTAAATTATATCAAGATAGATAGGTATAATTCATTACTTGCAGTGCTCTACCTTGGGGAATCATTCAGTAGTCTATGTTTTATGTTGTTTGAGAAGGATACATGATCTTTAAATTCCTTCCTTAGCTCCTCACTAGTCTTAGACATCTCATCTCACTTAATTTCCAATGCTAAAGCCTATACCTACCTTGCCCCATAGAATGCTCTGCATTCTAACCTAATTTCCCAGACCCAAATTGCTCAGTTCCATCTGATCCGGCAAAAAACCAACAAATTCAATCAAAATATTTCGAGCTACTATACCTAGCCTAAAATATTTACCTAATCCATTCATCCCGACTGAGATTCATTAGGAGAGAGCCCTCTCCCAACTTGGTAGGGCTAGCTACCAGGTTAAGCTTGGTTTGTGGTTACCCTAGAATTTCCTTCCTTAAACCTGAGGTCAATCTAGGCTCTAACATCTTCCAGTGTTAATTAACTACCTTTACCTACTTGAATGTCTTATAATTATAAATACAAAGCATTCATACACAATCACACAATAAATAAATAGTGTATTTGCAAATTATATCCAATCATGCATCAAACCAGGAAAAGATACACAGAATTATACAAAAAACTTCTCTTTATTGATTCTTCCAACGGTTACAGACTCGACCTGCCCTACGCACTCAGCTGCAGGGGTCTGCACACTTAGCTATGGACTACTAGGCCTTTGTGCACTCAGCTACAGAGCCTTCTCCTACTCTACGACCCACAGACACCCTTTACACTTTGAATCAATCACTTATACTTCTCATCCTTCTATTAGTTAGTTCTTCTACACTTAGAGCCTCGCTCTATTTATACAATCCCACGGTCAACAGACCATGGGTAGATCTATCCAGCCGACATTATGGACAACCTTGTGACTCTATTATACTTTTGCACCCCGCTCCTACAATTCGTGGAGCTTTTACAACACGATTTGGTCAAAACTTGGGCTTTAAGCCCAAAAACATGCCTTGGGGGAGTTCCATGCCCAACAGGTCCCCAACACAAACATCATGATTCACCCTCATGTCACTCTATTGGTGCAAAAATCTTTACGCAGAGTCCCTCCAATTGTTCTTGAACTGTGGCAAGGTCAGCAAGACACTAAGCTGCTACCTACTGGATCTGCTGCATACGTTGTTCTAAGACCTCTATGTCGAAAGTGCGTCTCTACAACAGTGCATGCATTCCCTGCATTTGTGTGATCTTTCCTTCAATTTCTGTTGTGATGATGAAGAACTTGTCGATCCAAGGTTGAACGTGTGCCTTCAGGACTGCTTCCTTGTGTCTTATCGTG
Source organism: Pinus taeda (assembly GCA_000404065.3). Lineage (NCBI taxonomy): Eukaryota > Viridiplantae > Streptophyta > Pinopsida > Pinales > Pinaceae > Pinus > Pinus taeda. Next base: position 13,072 of record APFE030333082.1, read on the forward strand.
TCCACCTGTTCTTTCGGCGCTTTAGCCTGTTGCATCCGCGCAAGCCTCTGAGTGAGGGCCACCATCTACGCAGTTCCTTTGACCCTGTCACACTGTTGTTGGAGTTCTCACACCTCTGTCTCTAAGTGTTAGATGTTGGGGTCCTCTTGTAGAGTTGTGAGGACCTCAAATGATTCTTCCGACATGCTGTGCAATCTCGCACTGCACTGCCAATTTCATCCAGTCCCACTGTGATAGCACTAGTGCATTGTTCTCTAACTTCAGGGGGGTGAACAGTTGTGCCTTTAACCGCAACTCGACGATAAGAAGTTTCAACTCCAACTACACCTTTGTCATTTCTTCCCTCGCCTCACTTACCCCTGTTGCTAACCTATGGATCCGCACCTATGTGGCATGACAGCTGGGATGGCCATCTCTAGGATGCTTTGGCAAGCATCATCTATTACTTATACCAATTGTTGATTCTGTGACACCACTTCATCATGATGCAAGCTCAATTGTTCCATATTGATTTTCTACTCATTGAGGACTTGTAGTGTGTGGCTCTCCCTAGCTTGTAGCTCTGCAGTTATCCCATCCTGTAAAACATATAAGGCCTCTTACGGGAGTTGTTGGCCAGATAAATCGATCTTGCGAACAAGGCCGATCTCCCTAGTATCAGAAGATAGTCTAGCAACAAGCAGGTAAACAAATCTATCTTTCTCTAGACATATGTGATTCATAAACAAAAACTATAGAGGTGTTTAGACCCTACCTTAAGTCCAACGCTAGTTTGTAGCAGCTAACCTTCAACAGTTTGAAAGAGTTTCCTTTTGAGAACTTGCAATCACAAACAAGCAAACATCAAATAGCACCTGCATAGCTAATGTCATAAATCATGTCCATTATGGTGATCAAGGAATCCATAAAATAAACCATACATCAACAGCTTATTGAGAAAAATAAACTTATTTGTATTAACTTTGAAGTAGAAGAACCTTATAACCCTTTCAGCCTTGATGTTGAACAAGCACTTCCTGGGGTCTGAAACAAGAATTTCCTTTACTTTTACAAACCTTGCACTTCTCCGAATGAGATCTTAGAGGTATGTAATCCCTCCTCATAAAAACTCAACTAAGAAGACTAAGTTCCAGTAGCATTTCACCTCAAAAATATTTAGCTTTCAACCTCTAAGTAACCAGCCCAATGCTTCATTTTATAGTGCAGAGGAAGGAGGATACAGGTCCACCTATGAAGGGATAGAGACCTCCTTCAAAGGGATAAGCTCCTCACATCAAGGGGTTAGCTCCTTAAGGTATGGGATGCATGAACCTTAAGGGAGCGAACTTTCCACCTCAAGGTTCCTTCCAGAAGCTTCTAGAAATGACTGAAAGTGAGTTTTTTTTATAATATACTCGTGCCTTTTAACTTTTACAGGGGTCCACACCCATAACACAGAGACAGAGTGGTCAGGTGCACAAGAGACATGACCATTAGGTGCAGGACCGCAAGTAATGTAAAGAGAAAGTGTGGAACCAGAGTTTCAGAGACTTTTGAGGGCTTTCTCTTATTTTCAAGGCTTGATATGAGGAACTAAGGCTTAAGACTTGTAAAGGAGGAAAGTATGAGTGGTAATGGACTCACATAGATTGCAGAATGTCAAAGTGACAATTTTTTGTGCAATAGGAGTGGAGCTATGTTGATACCAAGATACTTTAGTGTGCTAACCGTAGGCCTATCGACCTCATTTGTTGTCACTAGTGCCCCTTCTAGCAACACTATGGTATTCATTATCCATGCAGCGCCAACATCACATAGCTCATGGGCATAATAGTTTATAGTCCCACGCTCCCTTTCAACTGCCTAGAGCGCTAAGACTTATCTTCCTTTGGTTAGTCAGGTGGTCGCACCACCCGCGAAAAGTTCCATCCTGTCATCCATCATGTTTCCTATAGAATACCCACCTTTTATTGTTACGGTTGGCATCATGCACTTTACCATCTGCAACACACTACCATGGTCAATACGCTTAGAAATTTGCGGTCCAAGCCAAGGCATCAGAGTGATTATTTTGCAGTGACAGGCCTTAAACCTATCATCGTGATCATACACATCCTGCCTTATCAACCTAGTTTTTCCAAGAAAATCTTCCTTTACCTCATCCTCTAGCTTCTTAACTTCCGCATCCACCAGAGAACTTTTCTTCCTTAATCATATCCTTTCTTCTTCAAGTTCTTGGAGTCTGATATTTCCCTGTTGGATTTATGCTTCCAAGGTTATGTGAACTGTCGTATTTATTAGTGTTATCATGTGTGTTCTAAGTTCTCCAAGTACTATATGGCTTACTATGGTTGCTTCATACTCCAACCTTGGCGGCGCCTGCATGGTCAGTTTTTTGCACACGGTCCTATGAGCCTAGAGAACTGCTGGTACGCATAGGTCCCAGTCAATCCACCTGACATTGTGGACCTTGTTTAGTGCTTTGTGTACTTTGTTAAAAAATTATGCGTGAATATTCTTCTGCGCACTTGGTTTTTCCATACTTCGTGATCCTACCTGGAGGGGTCGTTGGTGCCATTGGCTTACCCATACCTTCTTACTGATCATGTCTCCTATCGTGAGGACGATGTTACTTCACACCAATTTCTCACCATATGCATGTATCCACCTGGATAGGTGGGTGTGCAGGCCGTTTCATCCATTATACTTGCCTTTCAATCGCATCTAAGGCTTCCCAAACCAAGTGTGCATCATCCTTCTACATTTGTGCCAGTCCTCAAAAATTCTTTGGTGCGTCCCCCACCATCTTGCGGACGTGGCTCGCAGTACCCATTTTAGAGTGTTGAAACATTGCTATTCTGGTACTTCTCTTTCAAATTTGTTCAGGAATTCATCGACCTCGCTCAACCCATCATACGTAGGTAGATCTCTTACCTCTATTTCCACACAGCACAGTGACCTTGTCATCATGTTACAGTTGAGCGTGGTTACCTTGTTTAACCGATTCTACCATCATTCTATCTCCTCGTTAGAATCAATTGTGCAGGAGCTTTCGTGCTCCCAAGATATTTGGCCATCCGCGGTTTGGATTTACCCAATCTTTCTCCCGCACAGTTATCTTGTAGATGCAGTCCATATCGTTGTCGATTTCATAGTTGCGCATTGGCTCTGTGTAGCATGATCCTTCTGCAGGATCTAAAGGTACCACTACGTGCAAAGACTTTTTCTCAAAGATCACATTGTGCTTCTTTAGATTTATCACTCCATTCATGTCAATGGCCCAATTTATTCCTAATAGCGTGGGGTAAGGATTATTGTCATCAAAAATTTCTACCACTTTGAAATCTGCTTGTGCGCTTGCTCCTTCGATGTCTACTGTGATTCCTTGCAATCTCCCCATAGGTAGGATCTTTTTTTGGTTCACTATTCGCAACTGGATAGGAGACCATTGCAGCATAGTCCTACCCATGCACTCCCATGTCTACTTTGGCAGGGTGTTCACGTCCAATCCTAGGTCCAGAATCACCTGGTCCATCTCATATTCCCCAATCTACGCAGTCAATCTCATCTCCTTTCTTGTTCGCGTCGTGTGCTTCTCGAGCTTCTAGACTACGTGCGGTTCTCTTGGCACGGTCCCAACACATCTAGTTATGAGTTCCTGTAGCCCCTTTACAGCCTTGTTGTCGTGCAGCAGCTTCATGCATGTCTCCAAGAACATAGTGAGCATCGATGGGTCCATTTCCAGCTCTAGTATGTCTTTACTTCCTGAAGTGGAGGAATCAGTGAAGATCCTCTTAGCTTCCATGAAGGTCTCCTTAGCGTGCTCCAAATCAAATTTTGTTTCCTTCATTGGGGCCTTGCAAACCCAAGTACTTTCTTCAGGCTTCTTTCCTTTGTCATCCCCTATTGTAATACCACTCTGGAGCACAATATTTACATTAGGGTCTTCCTCGCGTGGCTCAAACCTCATCATCTGTAGGTTCTGAGTTGGGGGAGTTTGGAGTGCTCCTTTATAATGCAATCTCTCTATCAGTGTTGGACAGACCTCTATCTCATGATCAAACAATGTACAATACAAGCATGATGGTTGTGTTGAATTTGTACAATCACAGGCATAATTTCCTAGCCCTCCACAATTGTAACATATCAGTTGTCTGTGACCTCTTCCTGGTCCCACTCCACCTCAGCCTTGTCCATGCCCCTGAAATCTAGCGCACGCCATTCCTGTGTTTTGATCAAGGGCTCGTGTAACGGCCTGAAATCTATAGGTAGGAGTTTTATCCATGATCAGTTCATAAATTCTATAAGTGTGCTCATAATGTCTTACTGACTTGTAAAAAATATAGAACAACTGCTGTGAATTCTACGTATACTTCTGTAATAGATGGCAGTTATTTGTAGCATGCTTTCCTCCTATCTGAAAAATCATGCACCATAATGCAGGTGCCACACTTGGCCCTGCTTGCGCCTCTGGTCTTAGTGGCATTGGCCCTCCTCCCGCAAGGTAATTCGCAAACACCAAGTAGTGGTCCTTGTCGTGCCCCTAGCCCTTACATTTTACACACCATACCTTGTTGCGCACTTCTAGGTGAGCCGTCTTGTCTTTTTTCAAACTCTACATCTCAAGGCACAAGTTTTTCAACTGTGCATGAATCTGCTGAACTCCCAGGTTAGGATCTTGTATCAGAGTCTCGTGCAATCTCATCGCGACCTCCAAAGCCTTAACCTGAGTGGTTAGCCTTTGTTTCGACAACATGTTTTGTAGATGCAGTGTTAACAATGCTACAAACCATTCACAGTGTTGCCCATCTGTTAATGTCATGTTCCCTTCATGAATTGTGTACTTCAGTCTTTAATCCAACTCCCATGGGGTTTCGCCTGGTAGCATTGTGATTTCCTTGAATGCACTCAGCTGCAGAGCCTTCTCCTACTCTACAACCCACAAACACACTTTACACTTCGACTCAATCACTTAGACTTCTCATCCTTCTATTAGTTAGTTCTTCTACACTTAGAGCCTCGCTCTATTTATACAATCCCATGGTCCGCGAACCATGGATAGATCTATCCAGTCGACATTACATTACAAAAACTATGGTCGACAACCCTGTGACTCTATTGTACTTTCACACCCCGCGCCTGCAATTCGCGGAGCTTTTACAACAAGATTCAGTCAAAACTTGGGATTTAAGCACCAAAACATTCCTTGGGGGGTTACATGCCCAACAAACACAAAACGGAGAGGCATACATTATTTGGAGGAAATAACACAATAATTCAATAACCAAATTATGTATATAAATCTTCGATAAACCCCAATCCATAATTTTGTGTGCTCCTCTAGCCCTATCTATTCTCTATATCATCACTTTAGCCTCATTACACATTCCCCCCCCCCCCCCCCCCCCACACATACAGTCTTGCATTGATAAATAGGATGTTCTGGAACAAAGTAGATTTTCCTAGAGTTTAAAATCACTCCATGATTTATTCCCTAAATCTCTCATGCCTAAAAGGCATATTTTCTCTCTAATAATATCATATATTCTATCTTATCTCTATGAGGATCACATTATCTTATTCCTTATCTTCTAGACTATAACTTATCCTCTCTAGAGAAATACATTCAGTAATTTAGAAAATAAAATTATTTTCATTTAGGAATTTGAACCCCTCCACTTTTGTCAAGACCCCTTCTTTAAAAATTTTCTTCAAAATCTTGATAGCTTTGTAAGCTAGGATGCTCCTACATCATACTCCCAAACTAGAAAAATTGCATGACCTCTTGGTCATCTGCCATTAATTCCTTAATCCTCTGGGATCCCCAACCTTGTGTTGTAGTTGTCCATTCATCACATCCTGTTATTGTTCAACTGTTGATATTGCCTTTAATTCTCTAGGCTTCCAAATCCTATGTTTCTCTGATCCACTTTCCTTTATGATGAAAATATTCTTAGTCAATTGTACTTTGTTGTTGGTTGTCCTTTTCCTCTTGGTGTACCTTCTCCTAATCATCCTCTTCATTAGCATCCACATTTCGTCAATTTCCTCATCCAACTTTGTCCTTAGCTGCTAAAATTTTCTTTCATTTCCTACTTGTTGTTGCATATCTTCCTTGCGTATAAGAGTTTCAAGATTCTTACCAAATTTTGGTTTATACACCTACTTCACTATATAATGCTCATTCCTTGTAGCTTCCTCCTCATTGTTGTCTTCCAAGAAAATTTCCTCTTCTTCTAGTTTCAATTTTTGCAAATTGAGTATGCACCTTCTAATTTACTAATCTCTCCTCAAGAATTTTAACTCTTCACACAAATAAATAAAATTACCATGAATTTAATTTATAAACTCATCACTTGTGTCCTTTACTAACCATTTTGCCAAGATCTTTGATTCTTCCTGGAAGTACATATCTCTTTTATATGGCATAAGAATTTCACCCACAATTCCATTAATTGGAATTTCCTCAGTATTTCCTTCATGGGGAAACTCTCCATCATCTACACTTGGATCACCTACATTCACAAACATTTTAGTGGTTTTAAAATCTTAAGATCCTTGTATCTCATCAACTTATTCCTCCTCATTATAATAAGGATTGGTCCTTTTTCAGGTCCACAATAGTGAACTTCCATCTCTCTTGTCCTGAGTTCTCTCCTCAACCAAGCATGCAACCTATGCTTCAGCTTCACCTGAAACTTGTGCCATTTCACCTTCTTCCATAGAATTCATCTGCATCTTTGGTCTTCCTCACCTTCCTATAGTAGTTCCATTAGTGCATTTAGTTGTACTTTTATCTCATCAACTTCCCTCTTAAACTTCTCATAACTTAACTTCCTATGGCTTACACTCTCATGATTATCAGTAGTCATTTTCCTTCTCCCTTTGTGAGCTTTCTCTTTCTCACTATGAACTACAAAAAAACCTTTGTAACAATCCCTCTCCATTGA
>APFE030333082.1:22500-30156 GCA_000404065.3 Pinus taeda
TATCTTTCATATGTTGATTTCAACCAAATATTTTCCTTGGAATTGTTTGATTTCAAAAGAAATGGTCTCCCTTCTTATGTCAATATTGCTCCAATTCCTTGTCATGATGCATCACACACACACACATATATCTTTTGATGGTTTGATATGTTTTAAGGAACCCTACATGTCCTCCCATTTGGGGGTCATGAAACTTAATATTTGTTGCTTAAACTTAGATTAAGGGACTTAAATATTTTCCCCTTGTACCAATGTATATCTCCCTTCCACTCCCAATATTTTGTAGAGTTGATTCTTTCATTTATATATTTAAATTTTTTTAGTACTTTTGGTATTTTTCCATTCATAGTGGGCTTCTTCCATATATACCAAATAAAGGATATAATAGAATATAAAACTGACGCTTTTTCTAATCTAGAAAGAGCATATACTACGACATTGTCATTACCCTTTGTAGATAATCTCAAAATCAAACCTTGAATTTTGTATACCTATTGTTTTTCTCTTTTTATGACAATCTTTGCTCTAAAAAATACTTTAGGCTATCATGATATATCTTGACTTTAAAGTTCTTCCCAATGAGATACTATCACAAAAAATTCTTTTATTTCTTTTTCACATGTTGATTTCACCAAATATTTTCCTTAGAATTGTTTTCTTTCAAAATAAAATTGTCTTCCTTCTTATGTCAATATTGCCCCATTTCCTTGTCATGATGCATCACATTCTATTATGAATGGTTACCTAAATCAAATGTTTCCAATATTGGTGTATAAGGCATGGCATCCATGAGGGAATGAAAATTTAACCTTATCATTTCATACAAATGAAATTATTTTAAAGGGAGATGTGAGTGGGTCTACAATGCATGCATAATTATTAAAAAAATCCAATAACATCCTATAAGTCCCAGAAATCCTTTGTCTTTTTAAGTTCTTAGGAATAGGCCATTTTATAATAGCTTGTACATTTTGGGTCTCCACCTTAACTCGTTTCTTTAAAACAATATGACCCAAATACTCTACTTAATGCTTCTCAAAAGCACATTTGGGTATTTTTACATGCAATTGATTGGTCTCAAGAATTTGTAGAACTTTAACCACATGTTTAATATCGTCTTCCCATGGTTTTCTACAGATAAGTATATCATTAAAGAAAACCAATACAAATTTTATAATATGAGGACAAAAAAAGAATAATAAGGCTCTTAAAAGTAGAAGGAGCATTAGTCAACCCAAAATGCATGACTAAGAACATGTAGTGCCTTTTGATGTTCTAAAATTTGTTTTGAGAATATCTTATTTTCTTCATCTGATATGGTGGTATCCTAATCTAAAAAATATATATATATAAAATAATACACTCCATGAAGCTCATATAATAACTCATCAATATTTGGAATAGGGAATTTATTCTCCATGGTTATTTTGTTTAGATATCTATATCAGGACACATCCTCCAAGAATTATCTTTTTTTTTTCTCACCATCACTTTTGGAGTTGAAAATGAACTCCTACTAGGTTGAATAATACATGAATCTAACATGTGTTATACCATTCTCTCAATCCCTCCTATTTTTGATGAGGATATCTATAGGAGATTTTATTAGGAGGAGTAGTTCCATGTACTAGTTCAGTTTGATGTTCATGATTACTATGTTGGGTGTGGAGCCTGATTATCTTTTGTATTCAAAGGCATCGCCGCATTGGACACCAGTTCGTAATGGGGCAGCAATGTCACTCGTAAAATATTCGCTACAGGGGGGGTCCAGGGGGCGCAGCTGCAACCTTTTGGGAGCCCCCCCCCAAGAAAAGATGTAAAATTGCCTTCTAAAATGTTGTAATTTCGTAGTCAATCTGGGCCGTTCATTAAGCGGAGATCTAATGGTAGAAGTTATGTTTAATTTAGGGTTTTTTGCCCTAGAAGGCAACCTCCTCGCTATATATGAGGGAATTTTATTGCATCTATGTATATCTATATTTTGAGTGACGAAGAGAGAGGAAATTGAGAGCGAAGAGGGAGTTACAGCAGATCTATTGTAGGTTGTATCTCTTCAGTTTGCTAGATAATATAAATCAAAGGACTGGTTGTTTGTTCGTGGACGTAGCCCAAATTGGGTGAACCACATATATCTATGTCTCTCTTGTTTTATGCGTTTTTTGTGTTTATATTTCTGTAATATTTTATGTGTTCCATTGCTCTGTAATATATAATTTTCTAACAACTAGTATTAGAGCCATATGTCTATTTGGCTGATAAACTCGCAGGAGAAAAGGGTTCCTGGTTTGAGTGGGAGCAATGGCGAAATATGGTAGGTTTAGGATCGAAAAATTCAACGTCCAAAACTACCATTTGTGGAGGATGCAAATGGAATATTATCTATATCAGAGAGATTTGTACCAACCATTGAGTGGAAAGACTGATCCGGGTGGATATTGGTGGCCACTTTCTAATTCCACTTGGATCCCCATGAGTGCTTCTTTCAGTTTTTCAGTTTCCTTAATTATAGCTCAGTTACTGTTTAGTTTTTCGTGTCCTAAACTTCTGGAGCCGTTTTGAGGCCCTAAACGATGTTTTTTTGGAAATCTACTGCCAGCAATTTTCTATAAAAAAGCATATTTTTCGTCGTATTCCTTGGAGATATCTTTCCAATGGGCTATCATGTGCATCAAATGGAGATAATATGACCAATTCACGACCCCGAGAAGTTGCCTCTCCAACTCACCCCAACGGGGCCCACAAACTCTTGGTGTTATATCTCCTCGGGTTAGGGTTTTGGTTGTTTAGGGTTTTCTCTTATTGTTCAATAATAAAAAGGCCCTCGAGCCTCATTGTAAGACAGTTCAAAGGCATGTAGCCACCACATCTCTTCTCAGAGATAAGCTACCATCGCCCTAGCTGGTTTATTTCCATTCCTGTTTGTAAGAATATTTCAGTATTTTACATTAATGAAATGAAGTATTATTTCTGCTGCATCTCTGTGTTGATTATTATCTCTATAATTTGTTGCGTTCCTATTTAAATCTGGATCAATGGTATCAGAGAAGTCTGCTTTTCTTCTCTTTTTTTCTTTGCATGTCCCCAATGAGGTCGAGATATAAGGAGTTAGGGATTGAACTGGTCAAACCTTTGCAAGACCAACCTCGCAAATCCTGACGGCCTCCCATGGTGGATTAAAAGAAAGACGAGGGGCCAGGAGATCCTATCAAAATCTTTCTCGAAGAAGCCCTTGAGCGACAAAGGAACGCGATGATGGACAACTTTGCCTAGATCCTTCAGCGGCTACCTAGGGGCGACGCACCGGCTTCCAACAGCAACTCTGGAAATGCCACACCATTTAAGGTACAAGTTAATTTTGAAATCCCCGTATTCGAGGGTTAGATAGACACAGATGTTGTCGATAAATGGTTAAATGTGCTAGAGGGTTATTTTTCTGTTCATTATTTTTCCAGTTGGGAAAAGATTATTTTCGCTCTTCTCAAAGCAGAGCCCCACGTCAAGGATTGGTGGGAAACCTACTACGAGCAAAAGGATGAAAGTATAGGCTCACTATTTTCAGTCGCACCGACTTGGAATTAATTCCGGGATGCCATCAAGGAGCAGTGCTACCCTGTCGGAAGCTATGAGGATCAATACATAAAGTGGACCATGCTACGGCAGGGAAGGGACCAAGATGTATCGGAGTTTACCAATATTTTCCATACCCTTCGCACAAAGTTGGGTATCAAGGATACAGAGCAGCATTTGGTACTCAAATACCGTGGTTGCTTGCACAAGTACATCCAGGAACAAATAGAATTCCTGAACATCTCCTCGCTCGGCATGGCATATCGATATGCCATCAAGGTCGAGCAAAAATTTAAACAGAAGAAGCGAGACTTTGGGTCTACAAATCTGAAACAAGGGAAAGGTGCTCCCAAACCACAGAACAAAGGACAAGGCCAAGGTGGGGCAACCCAAGACAACCCACCAAAGCTGCAAGTAAAGAACAAATCCATGAAGCCGAAAAAGGACACAGGAGAGTAGTGTGAGTTCCATAAGAGCTCCACTCACAACACAAGTGAGTGTCGGGCCAAGCAGTCACTGGTGACTGAGCTAAAGGTTTTAGAATCAGATGCATGTTCTGTCTCTGAGTCAGAACCTGATAAGGGGAATGACAAAGGGAAGTAGATTATTGATGAGGATCCCAACGCCATCGTTGCCACCACAAAGATCCAGAAGGAGGAACTTGAAGATCCAGAGGAGGAAGAGTGCCTCTTCCACTCCCAGATGTGGGTAAAGGGCTCCCCGCTACAATTCATTGTTGACAGTGGGAGCCAAAAGAACCTCATTTCGGTAGAGGTTGTGAAGTGGTTGGGCTTACCAATCACAGCACATCCACAACCATACACCATCGAGTGGTTGCACCAAGGACGGGATCTTCGCGTGAGCCAACAATGTCGCCTTCCATACAACATCAAGCCCTTCACGGATAAGGTATTGTGTGACATTGCTCCCCTTGAAGTTTGTGATGTGTTATTAGGACAACCATACTTGTGGAAGCGACATGCTGTGTATGAATCAAGGCCCCGTGCTGTTATTGTTACTTTGGGAAATAAGTTGTACAGGATACGCCTATCGCCATCTCTTTGGTTACTGCAAAACAATGCAGTAAGCTCATTTCCAAAACCAGGAAATTTGTTTTCCTGATGATATGCCCTCAAGAAAAGAAGAAGAAAGTGGCCACAACCTCCAGACAGGGCCCCTCCGCACGACAACTACAGATGGACAAGGTCATGGAGGAGTACGAGGACATCTTCATCTCCCCCGCAGGGGTTCCTCTGCACTGTCAGGTCAAGCACTCCATTAATCTGACCCCAAGTGTGTCGCTGCCCAATGGACCAATCTATCAATGCTCTGTTCTGGAGAACGATGAAATCAAGAGGCAGATTCAGGAGCTACTGCAAAAAGGTCACATCCATTCGAGTTCATCGCCCTGTGGGAGCCCGATCGTGCTGGTACAGAAGAAGGATGGGACTTGGAGACTTTGTATTGACTATCAGGCGCTAAACAAGATCATTGTCCGTAATAGGTACCCAATCCCACAGATTGATGACCTCCTGGACCAACTAAAGGGGACAAAATATTTCAGCAAGATCGATTTGAAGTCAGGATATCACCAGGTACCAATCGAACCCTCTGATGTGTGGATGACTGCCTTCAAAACCAAGGAGGGCCTTTTCAAATGGTTGGTTATGCCTTTCGGATTGATGAATGCTCATGCAACCTTCATGAGGCTAATGGATGACATATTGCAACCATTCACCAACTCATTGTAGTGGTATACTTGGATGACATCTTGATCTTTAGCTAGAGTTGGGAAGAGCACCTCCACCACATCCAACAGGTTCTCCAAACACTGCGGCAACACAAGTTATGTGCCAATTTGGAGAAATGCACTTTTGGCATGACCGAAGTTTAGTATCTAGGATACATTATTGATGAACACGGGGTGCATGTGGATCCAGCCAAGATTCAAGTCATTCGGGATTGGCCATCTCCAACCACTCTAATAGAGCTTCACGGCTTTCTAGGCCTTGCCAACTTCTACCGCAGGTTCATGTTGGGATATTCTCATATCACTTGGCCCTTGAGTCAAGTCACCAAGGGAGGGGTGAAAGAAAAATTATTTTGGTCTGAATCTCAATAGAAGGCATTCATAGAAGTGAAAGATCACCTCTGCTCAGCACCAGTTCTTGCATTACCAGACTTGCAACAACCATTTGAGGTCGAGACAGATGCCTCTGACTATGCTATTGGAGCAGTCCTTACTCAACACGAGCATCCAATGGCATATCACAGTGAGATACTTTCAGACATAGTCTAGAAGTATCCACTTATGACAAAGAGATGTATTCCATTTTGCAGGCCTGCCGACAATGGAAGCATTACATTTTGGGCAAGGAAACAGTCATACACACACACCACCGACCATTGCAGTTCATAGAGACCCAAGGGAAATTGCAAATGATTGCCATTAGAAGTGGTTCACATACCTGCAACAGCTCCATTTGAATATCAAGTATAAGAAGGACAGCACCAATAATGTTGCATATTGCCTCAGTCGACCACCGATCATGGAATTAACCACTGTGCTCAACTCTTATGGGCATGAGACTTCTAATTGGCCACTGCTCTACAAAAGCGACCCAAAATTCGGCCACACATACTAGACACTCTTGGAGGGTCAGCATGTTCTAGATTTTCACCTCCAGGATGACCTGTTATGCCACCTGGGTCACCTTTGTGTTCCTTCAAGCGAGCATACCAAGATTATTTGGGAAGCAAACTACAGTCAAGATGTTGGGCATTTCGGGGTCGAAAAAATGGTGGCAGTACTATAAAAGTATTTCTATTGGCCGAATCTTCGACAGGATGTCGAGAAGCACATCAGATCATGCACTACCTGTGCCATTACCAAACCGACCATCAAGAAGCAAGGCCTCTATACCCCACTGCCTACCCCTAGTCGACCTTGGGAATCCATCTCCATGGATTACATGTCAGGCCTTCCTTCCACTAAGCACAAAAATGATTGTGTTTTTGTGGTCGTCAACAGGTTCTCAAAGATGGCCATTATGGCGGCCTGCAAGAAGAATATCACAGCAGAAGCCACTGCTAAACTCTTCTTTGAACAAGTGTGGGTACACTTTGGGATCCCACATTCTATCATCTCAAATCGGGACAATAGGTTCCCCAGTACATTTTGGTCCAGTCTTTGGTCAATGCTGGACACCAAAATCACTAAGTCCACAGCCTTCCATCCTCAAACTGATGGCTAGATAGAGGTCGTCAACAGGATGATTGTACACATTCTGCGCATGTACAACTCAAAGCATCCACGCACATGGGACAAGAGCCTCCCCTTTGTTCAGCACAGCTACAACCAAGCTCTCCACAGCTCGACTGGCCACAGCCCTTTTCAGGTGGGCTTGGGATTCTAGCCACTATGTCCCATCGATGTGGCCATGTCAGCTACTCACGTAGATTTGGCTCATGTCCAGTCCGAAACAGGTAAGGCAAACAGCTTCATTGAGCACATCCAACATATTTGCCAGCAGGTCCATGACATTCTGGAGAAATCAAATGCCAAGTACAAGCAGTGACATGATCAACATCAGTGAACAGGGGGGTGTTTCAGGTGGGGCGACAAAGTCTGGTTGCATTTGCAAAAGGAACGCCTTACCGAAGCCTATCGGAAACTCAGACCACTCCGATATGGTCCTTACACCATTACCATGGCTATGGGAGCTAATGCATTTGAGCTCAGCATTCCCCCATTCCTTAGCCTGCACCCAGTGTTCAATGTCAACCGCCTTTGGACATACTTCCCACCATTAGTAGACACATCTGACATTGTAGAACAGCTCACACCCATAGAGTTAAATCCAAATTGCATGGAACAAGCTGCAACTGATCGGATCATGGACACAAAGATCAAGCACACTCGCCAACAGAATATCCAAATGTATCAAGTTGTCAAAGTAGGCCAACTCCTTCACCAGGGTAAGTGGCTCACCAGGGACCAAGTTTAGCAGAAGTTCCCTCATCTCATGGAGGAACTCAACGCAATGGGGACCATTGCTTCCTAAGGGGGGAGGAATGATCCAAGTGGAT
>APFE030333093.1:8091-20719 GCA_000404065.3 Pinus taeda
AAGATTATGTTAAACACATGAAACCTACTAACTATATATATTAGAATATGTTAAACACATGAAACTTACTAATAATATATTTTTTCTTTTTCCTCCTTGCTCTATCTCTGCATATGTCGGGTTTTTAGATGGTGCTTATCAAGCAGGGGTTTGTGGAGGAGGCACTATTGTTTTCCTCCCTGGCAATACTTACTACATTTGGGTTTCTGGAGGAGGCACTATTGTTTTCCTCCCTGGCAATACTTACTACATTTGGTTAAACTCTAGAGAGGGCTCAAATACTAAAGCTGAAGTGACAGATGTCTGGGTTTTCTTACTTATTGTTACATCTTTGAGTTATCATCATTGCATACCTATGGGGACTCTAAGTGTGTAATTGATTGGTTGGAAGGAAAGAATTCTTTGAGGATCTTTTCCTTAACATGTTGGATGAATCGAATCCAATATCTCAAAGGAATTTTCCAAAACTTGACCTTCTAGCACATTTTAAGAGAGTGGAGTCAACAGGCTGACCTCCTACCTAAAAAAGCCCTACAGGATGAGGAATAAAGGATTTTCATCGAAGAGTGAAGAGGCCTTCAACTTCTTAGGAGGGGATCTATACATATTCCATGTGATCAACAACCGATCCAGATGACTTTTCTCTCTTAATTTAGTGTTGAAGCGCTCTCTAAGCTTTTCTAAATTTGATTGTCAAATCCTCATTTTCAGTCTAGTAGTCCTTTAGTCTTCATTGGGATGGATTCTCTGTTTTGGTGTATAAATCAATGTTAAATTTGTCTAGCCTTATTTTTCTTTCTATAGACAATTCCTCCTTTAGTTTATGTTTTGTAAATTGTTCTTCTATTAGCTCATTCCTTTGTTGATCTCAGTTCAAACTCTATAAATATATATATATATATATATATATATATATATATATATATATATATATAATATAATATGTTTTTTAAATTATGAGAACTAATAATTTATTAAACTTATTTGGATTAGGTTTAAAAATAAATTAATTAATTACCATTATAATTTAAGAGTATAATTATTATATTTGTTTTACTTTTATAATTAAAGAGTATATCTAATATTTGGCATATCAAATATATTAATAATTTGTGATTTAACAACAGTTGAGATGTCGTGAGGTACACAAAAATGGATATTCAAGGGGCATCTACCATTTTAGACTTATTATGATGGGCCAAAACTTTATCAAGGATTTGAACCCGGGAAGTCCATCCAACTAACCTGAAAGATGGAAGTCTTACTATCGAAAGTGTTTGCTAATCAATACTGTGGTTTTGCCTAGATTTGAAACCTAGAATAGAGGCAATCCTTGTGTCTTGACTCCAAATCTCCTCAATAACAAATAATAGATCTATTGATTTTCCTAATTAACCATCATAGATCCATCTTAAGTACCGATCTAATATGAGCCAAGAGGGATCAAATTTCTTCATGTGCAAACTTATTTAGAGTGAAAAATACAATATGTTATTTTTCATTGTTTAAATTGTATTTTTGAATGCTAAATATAGTATATATAAGACCAAATAAATGTTTAACCATAAAAAAACTTAAATTTTTCATGATATATACATGATTTTTTTAAAATGATATATAATATATATTTAATTTACATTAAATATTTTACATCACATGTTTTGTGTCTACACTTTATCACACAAATTAAAATAGTTTTTATTTCTATAGTTTTTAAGTATATGTAAATATTAATTCTTATTAAAAATATTTTAATTAATAACCCACATTGAATATTTTTTATATACAACATTAAGATGTTTATTTTAACAATTTTTTTCTTCTATATATAAAATATATGAAGTTGATAACAACATAGATTAGTTTTTTTTTTCCTATGTAAAGGCTAATTCTATTAATAAAAAGTAAAAATACAATTACAATGCGGTCGAGACCTCAGAGGAGGTCCGACACTGTCCAACAGTACATACAAACTGTCCCAAGGTTGGGATTAACCAGATACAAAAGCCTAGGGCCATACAGAGAGAACTGGCCATGTTGGTAAACCACATAAAAGGGTAGAAGTAAAACTATGACCATACTATCTAAACTGCCCAGATAGCCATGAGGAAAATTGCAAAACCACGAGTCATCAACAGTGTCCTCATTAGCTAAACCGCTGCCACCTGGAAGAGCTGCCAAATGCCGAATGCCACCAGAACCACTCGCCGGGTGAACAGAGGCCGGGACTTCTTGTAGGTTGCCATCTGGAGGCTTGGAGACATCAGGGTCATTTCCTCCAACCTGTAATTCGCCACAATTGAACATAATGCCAACGTCTTCCCCCTGCTGCGTGCTTTCCTGCTGAGACTGCGTTATCGAGGTATTCACCAAAACAGTGCGTCGAGCTTCTTCCTCCGAAAAATTACAGTGATGCTAGCCGAGAGAGCAGGTTGATCGAGGCGACTTTGAAACGTGAAATGGGTGGTTTGGAAAGAGTTGTGCGGAAGAGGCCTGCGAATGTCAGAGGGAGGGGAAGCCGAAGCCAGAGGAATAACAGGCGGGGGAGCAGGCTGAGAGCGCCCACAGCCTCCACGACTGCCACCTCGGCGACAGCTACCGCGACGACGCACCATTGTCAAAGTAACAGGGCAACTTGAAGGAGATGAAGAGCAAGGCGAAACAAAGCAGGTGCCGGTGTAAGGGAGCCCGTGATGAGTTATGAACCAGACATTCAACGCCACCTTCGAAGCATTGCAAGGATGCAAAACCTGAGGTAGGCTAATGTAGGGAGGCCAGAGGTAAATAATAGCAGAGAGAGCCGAGGCAGCCATTAAAGGAACTTCAGGCGAAATGTCTTGAACAAACTGCGCGTTCAATTCCGAATGCCAATTGATTTGCAGGTACTCATTGTAATCCATCTTCCTCCGTGGGAGAGCTTGGGTTGATGTGCTATCCTGCCACCTGCAGGACCAGATGCTGACGCGACATAGACCCTTCATTAATGTAACTTGAATGCACCCGCATCCGGGTAACATAAATTAGTTAACATAGACCTTCAAATAGTTTATTTAAATCTCTTGTTGAAATATTTTTGAAAAATATAGGATTCAAATTACTTACTCATACATTTCTTTATTTCTATTCAATTTTTTTATTATAACTAATATTATTTTTCTATTTAAAACGTGATTTTATTTATTTAATTTGTTAAAACAAAATAAATGAATAGACAAACTTACACAACCGCTCATAATATATAATAAATCTCTCGACTCAAGTAATTAATTAAAATAACTCAAAACCTACCTTCCAACCATATTATCAAACAATCTCCATCACAATAAAACTAGCTGATAATATATAATAAATCTCTAGACTCAAGTAATTAATTAAAATAACTCAAAACCTACCTTCCAACAATATTATCAAACAATCTCCATCACAATAAAACTAAGCTCCAAAGATTATGACCTTCTTTGAATTAACACAAAATTCAAAAAAAAACTTAAAATCCACCGAATTAATCAAAACTCTTACGTTTTCTTTGGTCGAATTCGATAGATGACCAAACCTGATACAACTATTATTTGTTTCACCCCCTCATCGTGTATGCATTCAATTACCTTGTACAATAAATATTCGTATCTGCAAAGTTTTGAGAGAGAATCATTTGAACCCATTCTAATTATTACTCTCTCGAATTTATAGCCATACGTGTTACAAACCATGGAATTTCTCCCAAAAGGGTTCCGTTTGTTATCATTGTGCCAACCATTACACTGGTCAATGGTAC
The DNA here is from genome assembly GCA_000404065.3 of Pinus taeda. Taxonomy (NCBI): domain Eukaryota; kingdom Viridiplantae; phylum Streptophyta; class Pinopsida; order Pinales; family Pinaceae; genus Pinus; species Pinus taeda. The sequence continues at coordinate 11,867 of APFE030333093.1, forward strand.
TTTGCTATGAATTTAGCGTTGGTTCATATAACACTCATCAAATGTAAAATCATTTTTATTGACACCTAACCATGGCAATGGGTATAAGCCCTAGATAACTTTTATTAAAAAAAAAATGTCCTATGGGTGCCCCACATTACCGTTTGATTCAACTCACTATCCACCCTTACAAATGCATAGGCCCTAGAGTCAGTGTGCACATGTTGCAAGGCATAGAACCCACACCTTACTTCCTAAAAGTGATGGATCACCAATAGACCCACCCATTGCTCAGAGGCAAATGCACTTCATAATCAAGATCAGGGTCATTGATCCCACCATGGCCTTAGGCCCTCCTTTTTATAGAATAATATATAACTTTACAAATATGTGTAGCCGTGAGTTGTAAAAGGGGGAGCACAAGGGGTAAAGCGAGACCCATCATATCTAACATTAGAAATGAGGACATAAAAATCAAACAAACAATAATTAATAGATTGAAGAATTGCGAACATAAAAATAAAAGATACGGTAAATTAATAAATTGAAGTGCAAGTGGGGGAATCGGAATAGGTAAGTGTTCTAAACGTTCGAGTGTTTGTTAAGTTCCCCATAACAAACACTATATTTGATCGTTAGCTTTCACTTCCTCCTTGATTTTCACGTACGTTATGCCTCCCAATTAAATGGGCGTTGCCACGTGGACTTTTGTAGAGAATCGACACGGAAAACAGGAAATGCCAATCACCCAGTTCCTCCTTAACGGTTGCCTCGCTTAACGGCGTGGCGTACTTGATTGCCGGACGGACGGAACCGGGTCCCGGTCCGGCAGATCTAACACCCTCTGCAAAGCAGGTCTGAGAGCGGCGGGGCCCCGGCGGGCGTCCACTTTCCGGGCCAGCTCGACCCTTCTGACTACCGGCAACCCGGGGGTCCCACGCGAACTCGCCTTCGGTCTCGACAACACCACCGGATTACCGTGTCGTGGTATTCGATCCGCGGCCCCTTGTGGGTCCCAATTGCGGAGATTATGGCTCGTGTGATCTGCCAGCGTGGACACACACCGGATGAGGCTCGGGGATTTGAATCCGTTGGATCTGAACGTTAGGCTTCCACCCCCGAGCCTATTGCGCCGGACCTCAAATTTAAATATATAGATTTTTTGTAAGGTGTCTCAAATTTAATTTCAAGTATGTATGTACTTTTCCCACCAATACTACTAACTATTACTATTCCTGTGTGGTAAGAGTATTATTATTGATGTTCAGTATTATTAATGGTGAGGGTTGCGTGTGCCTCTCATTTTTAGTATAAATATATTATTAATAAATTCACACCATATCTAGCTGCCCTTAAAACCAGGGCAAATATTATAATAGTTGTCAAAATCATGAAAATTATTATAATTATAATTTATAATTTCGCACGGAATTTCTCTCGAGGGTTTCGTTATTAGATTTTATGTTTGAAACAAATCTACCTCTAAGCTTAACATGCTGTCTTTTTAATTAAAAAATGTTATTTGTTTTCAAGTTTTATGGAATGAGACTTAATTGTCATCTAATGTTGGTGACGTCGGTGTTTGTTAAATTAACATGTCAATTTGATCGTTATTAATTTGTTTTAGGTATCTTAATTTTATACTTTGAATTTTATCCTTTGAATGGTAATAAGTTAAAGGTTAAAATGTTGTTTTCCAATGTTCATATAATCTACATCCATTAAAAACCGATCAATAAAATAGACCACTTAACAACTTGTATTGAAATTCAACCCTATTTAATATATATTAACTCATATTTAATATTTGGGATATTCCATTTAATTTTAGAGGGAATCTATTGCATAATATTATATTAGTAAAATTTGAAGTGATTATATATAATTATTATTTATTTATATTTATTATTAATTACAATATAAAATGATTTATGGTTTAAATGTCTTTTGTGGGTAGTTTTCTCAGCAAGTCAAAGATTAGTTTTAAGTCATTTCAAAATTTGAAAAACTTAACCTATAAACAAATCTATGGCAAAAATAAAATACATATATAAAATATATATAATATTATATAATATTTTAAATTAATTATGAATAATTAATTTGGTTTACATTTTCATTAAATTGATATTAATATTTTTTTAAGTAAATACAAATTTATATTTTTTGAAAATATAGTTTTATTGAGACTAACAATATTTACATTCATCACATTTTATGGATCTTATTGAATTATACATATTTTTATATTATCTACTATATATGATAAAGTTTTTTTCAAACAAAAGTCCCAAGTATATTTACTCATGGCTTGCTTCCACAAATTGATACAAAATATATATGATTCAAAAATACATTCAAAACTCATTAAGGGTGAACCTTGTCTGGTACTTCATGCCCCTCTTCTAAGTGATGGGAGCTCGGGTATTCAATCTTGATTGGGTCACAATTATAATAAACATATTCACCTCCATGTAGTTCCCAATGCCAAGGTTGATAGAGGCTAGAGAAAGAGCATCCATTCACTTAGAGAAAACCACAGAGAAAAGTCTATTGTATTCAACTTTAGAGAGTCAATTTGCTAAAATGATTTGATTCATGATGTTTGCATTATGGGTGGCACTAGGCTACTTAAGCTTTATGAGTTTGGAATAAATAATCATAAATGCAATGATATTTGCTTGATTTATTTCTTAATGCTTACGGAGGACCTTGTGAACATCCTTTAGATCGATCAAAGTTATCCATGTTTACATTGGATAATTCTTTCACACATGTTAAAGAAAAACACTAGAAAGATGCCATAAATTTGTGTACCGTTCAAATCCCAAATATAGATGTTATGAACTTGGTGTATGATATCAATGACCAAAAGGGATTTGATTTAGCCACATGAGGAGATTGGGTTGATCTCGTGTTGTCCTTTTCAAAAGCTTTTGCATAGGTCAACCAAAAGGCTCAATATTCCTGCTCCCAAGTGTCGAAGTTACCCCCATCTATTCATTAGAATCATTCCCAGATGCCCATTTCCACAAATTCCATAGCAATTCTACTAGTGAGCAACACTAAGTGAGTTGAAGATTTGGCATTATCATGTAGTTCATGCGGGGATTCAATCCTCTACATTCATTAACCACAAATTAGGCTTGCCATTTTGAATTTGGGAGCTAGGAAGACCACAACCCATCATCCTTCCCATATCACCTCCAGTTGTTGAATATGAATTTGTGCATCTTGAAACGAGGGACAATTAATAGTTCACTAACTAATTGATCAAAGGAGTAGGCTATAGCCTTGAATTTGAAATTTTATTAAGTCACTTAGGCCCAAGGAGGAGGTCAATTAAATGATTTATAGCCAACATATGCATTCAAAAGTACATTTTAAATAAGAAGAATCACAATCTTGCTCATTGTAGCTGGGGATTCCATCCAAAAAGATCATTTATTCTATTAGTTAGACTAGTCCTATATATAATTATAACTAAAACTATTAAAATGTAATATTTAGGAAGGTAGCAAACTCTATTCTCACTAAATTTTGTAAGGTTACCAACTATTTTATAATTTATCATTAATAATATACATTATCCAAAAATTTAAAAAATACTCAACTTTTTCATTTTATTCTAATAATAGTAATCATTAAATACATAATATAATTTATCCAATTGATCAATTATACAAAAATTGATTTTATATTTTAATTATAATATTCTTAGAAAAACTAACATTTAATTCACAATTTTAAAACGTGATTTTATATTGGAGTTATTATATTTAATTTTAATTCACAATTTTAAAACTGATTTATAATTTAGGTTATATATTTAGATATATGTAAGTTTCAACAATCAACTATGTCCACATTTCTTCTATCTTAATTTAATAATTATTATATTAATGATTTACAACTATTTAATTTAATAATAATAGTTGACCCCAAAGGCATGAAAGGTGTCTACTTGATCCTATGTTCATATGAGATTCCCTACACTGGGGGAGACCAACCGCTCTATTAAGTAGAGAATACAAGAGCATGCTCCATATGAGATTCCCTACACCGGGGGAGACCAACTGCTCTATTAAGTAGAGAATACAAGAGCATGCTCGAGATATCAGGCATAACCGATCTCGCTCCTCAGCTCTTTTGCATTGAGGAGGCAAGTGTCATTGCCATGGTTGATTATTTCCACCATAGGAAGTTAAGAGAGGCTATTGAGATTGAGAAACATGCTAAAAATCTCAATAAAGGTGATGGGTGGAAATTAAATAAGAGCTGATTTCAACTTTTTTATCTTGATTTTATTATTATTATTATTATAGATAATTTCTTAAATATTACTTTAATTTTAATATAAATTGAAATAAGAATAAAGTTAGTAAAAGAATGATATATATATATTTATATATAATACTGTAAAGTTTAAGTAAAAATACATAATATTTATAAATCACATTAAATTATTTTACTATTTTATATTATAAGTTATGTTTGATTTGGGTTTTTGTTATTTTATTAATTATTATTTTTAGTGGATATTATAAATATTTTCAATATTAATTAAATATTTTAATATATATATTAAGTGGTTAATTTATGAAAATTAGTCATTTGAATGGATTTTAAAAATAAAAATATATTAATTTTATTGTTGAATTTAGGCTTCTGTGATCCATATCAAAATTATTATGGTTTTGGGCAATAATCACATCGAAATTCATTTGTCAAGCTGTTTCGAACCAACAAGTGTGGTTCATTGTTAGGACAAGTGTGTTATTTTATTAATTTTATTATTTAAATAACTAATTCTTAACAGCTAATTCTGATCCCTAATGCATCCTTGCTATTTATTCATTAAGATCTTTGGATTTTTTCACCTTTATTTTGAAGATAAACCATATTAACTGATAATTCTAATATGATTAATCCGAAAAACAATCTTACTAAATAATAACTGAATTAAAAACTTCAACCATAAATAACTTATCTATATATTTTAAAAAAATCAATAAAAATAGAGTTATATATTATATTTTTAATTTATAAATAATTTATTAAAATAAGATATTAATTTAATATTGCTCTCCTCGAAGTCAATTTTGGTGATCCATTATAACAAAAGATATAAAGACCTTAAATAATTAGTGTAAAAAATATAATTCCGGAAAAGATGAAAACTGAAAATCATATAAAAAAAAAAAAATGTCCGAAAATGAAAAGCTGAAATGCTTAAAAAAATAATATTTTTTTCTCGCTCTAACCATTATACAAATTATATATTTTAATTAAAAATCAAATTTATAACTATAAGAGTTGCTACCAAATCCTCAAAAACTCGTAGGAAAAAAACGAGTTGTACTACGATTGGAAAATCTCACTGTCACTGAATATGAGGTCTTGTCTTGATAAGAGAAAAGGGTCAGTTGCAACCCATTCCCCCCAATTTTTTCAATTTGAACTTTAGTTCAATAATTTGTGAAGCATTGAATTTATAAATTTCGTAAAGAGTCCAACAAAAAACGACGAAGACCAAAGATTTTCAAACGGGAAAGCCTCCTTGACATGGATCGTTAACCAAGAGACCAAACCGGGGTGTTCCACCAGGTACCCACAATGACGCCAGGATAAAAGAGGGGTTTCAGGTCAAGAAACTAAAATATTATTCGGAAAAACGAAGCTGGAGGTTCGGTGAAAGCGGTTCGGAAAGGGTTTAGAAGCCCGTGGGATAGATAGACATAGCGAAGCCCTTACACTAATGGGGCAGGGAGCTCGGCATTCTATATTAGTCTTTTGCATTGGGACAGGGATTCGAATCTCAGCAGCTCTCCTTTTCCTTTTTCTTTTCAAGGCACAAACGAAAAACATGGCGGAGCTTTGATCTCCTCGCTTCCGATCAAATTGTATAGCGGCTAGGCATTAGCTCGCCAGGAGGTCCAGGGATCGAGCCTCTAATGGCGACGACAGAGAGTCTTCTTGCCTTGGCACTGGCATTGAATTCCAGCACCAATTCTTCTTCTTCTTCTATTTACACAGACGTCGGCGGGGTAACCGACGAAGCCGCCGATCAGCAGGGGATGGTCAGACTCAGTGATGTGGATTTGGCATCCAGGAGAGCCGAAGAAGCAGGTTGAGATTTACTTAATCTCGTCTACATTCAATCATCGGCCTCTGCATACAGCACCGTTTAATATTCATTCGCCTTTAAATTTCAATATTCATTCGGCTTTAAATGTCTAATTAATTACTTGCTCCTGATGCAAGCCCAACCGGTTGATTATTGGCGCTGATTCAAAGAATAGCATAAAGATTCTCGATCGGTTCTGTTTTACGTCTTATTTAAATGCTCTGTTGCGAATTTTACATATTAGACGAGGCTTCACAGGCGGATTTGTTTTTTCATGTTTAATTCGGATTTTTTTGCAGCGTCTCGAAGATACCAGGCGGCAGGATGGCTGAGGAAGATGGTTGGAGTGGTTGCGTCGAGGGATTTGCCGAACGAGCCGTCGGAGGAGGAATTTCGCCTTGGCTTGCGAAATGGAATCCTTCTATGCAATGTTATCAACAAAGTTCATCCAGGTTCTGTTCCAAAGGTATACAAACAAAAATCACTTCACTTTACACCATCGAATCCGTTAAATTCCTTACCTTAATCCTTCGTAAGCATACAAATGGTAAATCTTCACCGTACCCGATAAATTCGACGAGAATGATGAATCTGATGACGCTTCTGGCTTATTACCAGTAAGATTTCTGGAATTTCTCTAATTCTTCACTCAATGATAGAGATGGATTTGCCATTAAAATAACAATTTGCTGCGATTTGCCCCATTTTCGCCGCAAAACATTCACCTGAACCATAATCTATATACATGTATACACACTTATAGAAGAAAATTTATTTCTATCGTACAGCCCGTAAAGATGAGACAAATGCATCCAGAATGATGCATCTGATCACTCTTCTGACTTGTTACCAATAACATTTCTGTAATTTGTCCATTTGTTAACAGCATTATGGAGATTGGTTCTGCATTAACACAACAATTTGATCTCTGTAATGCCTGCCACATTTTTTTACTATTTTCACCGTAAAGGAAAACATTTATTTATCAGAATTAAACTTACATCAGAGGAGGTATGATCTGGCCTTAAAGCCGATGCTTAAAAGTCAATAGCGAGTTTACAAAATATAACACGCATTGTAACCTCTGTACATAACCTTCGTAGAAAACTGAAAAGCAGCAAAACCCCAACAGTCAGCCAAATCAGCAATTCCTTTGCTAATTTTCAATCAGTAATATTTTCGCTGTGAAATGATGTGCGTGTGTTTCTGTTTTTCGTACAAGGTGGTGGAGAGTCCGGCTCCTGCATTACCTTCTTCTGACGGAGCGCCTCTCTTGGCTTATCAGTATTTTGAAAATGTGAGGAACTTCCTTGTTGCAGTTCAAGAACTGAACCTCCCAACCTTTGAAGCGTCTGATTTGGAAAAGGTAAGAGTTGTTACAAGCGAATAAACAGGGCCGCTTTCTGCACACCATAATGTTTAGGGGAAAAGTTGATCAAATCAGTCACCTCACACATCTTTACTGTGATTTTACCTTAAACAGTCCGCTGGAAGAAACCCTAAATCTTGCAAGCAATGAACCGATTGCCTCGGTTTATCCTTTGTATGCTTATCTTACTTGAGCTTTCTTTCAGGGAGGATCGTCGGCGAAAGTTGTGAACTGCATTTTAGCTTTGAAATCATACAGTGATTGGAAGCAAACTGGTGGAAATGGTTTTTGGAAGTATGGGGGTAACTTGAAGCCACCCAGTGTGGCAAAACCGCCCATTAAACCAGGGAGAAACTCTGATCCATTCACCCAGTCTATATTGAAGAATTATCAGCCACCTGCAGATTCAAGCACTCTACTGAATAATCTTGGTTTAAACTTACCAGAAGGATATCTTACCAGGGAGAATTTGAATCAGGGTCAATCCTTGAATTCAAATGGGATGGTATTTAAGAGAAACCCTTATTAATACGTCTTTGTTATTTTGTTCTCTTAAGATGATCTTTAATGACACGCACAATTATTTGTGTTGTCACTGAGAAAATGTTTGGGAATTATGTTGAGCAGGATCCTTCGTCACAACCACTTAATCGGCTCATTCTGTCAATTCTCTCTGACAAAAAACCAGAAGAAGTGCCTACAGTAAGCTCTTCAATTCTTTCTCAGATTTATGCCTCGAAAATAACAAGCTGTTCACTTGTATTGCCTCTGCATATCTGTGATGTTCACTGATATCCTTTAATACTCCTATGATTTTCTATCAGCTTGTGGAATCTATGTTAGCAAAAGTAATGGAAGAGTTTGAGCGACGTCTAGCCACGCAGGGCGAGCAGGTAGACTACCGAGTCTCCTTTATAATTTTGAGGATTTTTTTCTTTGGAGCTTTGTATCAGGGAAATCTGATTTTCTCAAATGATCATGCTCCTGGGTTCTATGATTACACCTCAGTTTTGGAGGGTGTTGTAAATGACTGGTGACAGGTTTTTGCAGTTTAACTCGGGTTCTTGCATTTTATAATTTAACCTTGTCCTGTTTTGACTCATCATTATACCTTTCTCACTTTTTACGGTGTTGCTCTGGGAATCTTTCATTTTATAACCTATTTTTGTCCTGTGCTGACTCATTATTATATCTTTTTCCGTTGGAAAGGGGAAATATTAAGCACATCTGAAATGCTTGGTTAAATTGCAAGATTGTCTGCATATAAAAAACAGAAAAGAACCTATTTCATTTGATGAGTGATTTCACATGATTTAAAAAATTACCTAACCTAGACCATAGGAGTCAAGGGGCTAAAGAGCCGGGTTATTCTAATGAT
>APFE030333094.1:0-14656 GCA_000404065.3 Pinus taeda
CTACCGTTTTCCTCAATCTTCCCTTATCTTTCCTTATCTTTTGCCTCATTTTCACCATAAAACAACCCAGATCATTACATTAGGTGTTCTTAAGCATGATTAAGTAAGTTTTGCTAATGAGTGACTATTTTTTTAGATTTTGGCTTATTTACAGGCATCCTGTAGCTTTCTGGTGATCCTGCAGCTATCTGATGATCCTGCAGCTATCTGAACATCCTGCAGCCTTTTTGTTAAACGCTATGTTCCACGTGTCGGTTTGCTAGATGAGCCACATGGGCACTTAGGTGTCAACATGCTCGAGGTTCCTGTCCTATTTTTCCGGCCATCCACATCATCTTTGTCCACGGTCAAAGCTGGGCAAGTCACGGTCAACTCAAGGCAGTTTAGCGGTGATTGTAAGCTGTTTGGTCACATCATCCTAAACGGTGATCTGTCCACGTTCTACAGATGGCAGGGGACATGATCCAACCTGGGATTCATTACCCATGACGACAGAACCACCAACTCATCCACGCAGCCGCATGAAGTGCCAAGGAAACCTGAAAACGCATAACAGTCATTTACTTTTCAGTTATTTAGTTGCACGGATAAGCTATCTTAGAAACTTCTATAAATAGCTGCGTCTGTGTACACTTATTAAGCTTTTTATGAGTTGTATTTTGATGAACCTGTGTTATATTTTCAAGCATTTCAAACTCTGTTTTTAAGTGCTATTCTAGCACTCTGTTTTATGTATTTTCTGCAATGAAGAAGTAGACATAGCATTGTCTTGAAGTTTCCAGATCTCTGAGTTTTCTTTGTGGCTGAATGGACAGAGGGCCCCTGCTCATTTGTGCCACTGTAAAGTATTTTATGTGCAGTAGCATTTCCTTTACTTGTTCATTTTCTTAAGCATGTATAGTTTCCTTTATTTGTTTTCCTTTCTTTTAACTGATCAGTGTTATTTTCTTGCAGATTTCTTTTAGCCCGGGATTTGTGTGTGTATTTGCTTTAATGTTTAATGGTAGTTGCAGTTGTCTTATTCATTATGCTGCCCTCTTTACTCTGTTTTTCCTAGATTAGCTTTAGCATAGTTTTACAAGTTGGATGCTCACTAGTTTATGCTCTCTTTATCATGAATAGCTTATCTTTCAAGAGAACAGAATATTGATTAATTGCAGCTTGTATTTGAGTAGATTTGGCTTGTGATACTAACGCTTTTTCCACTTGCTTACACACAATTACACACGTAGGAGCAGTATGTTGAAAAAGGTCTAGTAGTGTTACAAGTTGTCAATTAAAGTAGATTAGGATTTTTATCAATTCTTGGATTTGTTTTCAGCTCCCTTCTCATCGTGTTTTGTGCAAATACGCAGCAGAAACAGAAAGTTAGAAGGAGATTATCATTAATATCAATCCTTGAAGTGATTTTCTTATTTCTTTTATTTGCAGCAGTATGGATAGAGACTAATGCCATTAGATTGTGGTCATTTACTTTCAAGTCATTTACTTTCAAGCCATTTACTTACAAGTCATTTTGATTTAAGTTCTTTTCCCTTACAAGTTCAGCAAGCAATCAGAAACCACCATCACACACACACACACTTTCACTCATATAGAAATCACTTTCACACACTTTCACTCATTTGTCTATAATCATAATTCCATTTTAGGAAGATAAGTCAATCATAAACAACCCCCCTAAAAACAACAAAAGCTCTAAGAAAGTTACTTAAGTACATATAGTACACCCTCACTTCATCAGCTTACGAGCCCCAGGTTGACAATTAATACTAGCAATTTAGATAACAATAAATTGACTAAACAGAGGCTGTCTTTTTTTATCCTACTATTGGCCCTCTTACTTTGGTGCGTTTTGTTTGTTTCTCTATTCTTGATGGCGAAATTTTGATTGGTGGATTCCACTTGATGAAAGATCCCTAAAGATCTAGGAGGACCCAAATAGCACTAATCCTGCTTTGTGTTCCAAAAATGATCCAAGGAGTTGTCTTGAGATCGAGAACTGGTCGAGAGACGCTGCTTATGCGAGAAGTAAAGAGTAGATTGAAAATTTGACTCCCGGAAAACAGAGGACTAAGGACACTGGGAAGTGGACCTATGTATTGAACAGGGTGGGGCAGCAAAGAGCTTGTTAAGAGCTTCTGAGTGCTTGAGATGTGAGCGTGAAGTATACAGAAAGTGCATTCAGTTGGGGAAGAGCACTGAAGAGCGACTAATGGCAGCAAGATTATATCACACTCAGGGTGATTGAGCCTGGGTATACAAATAAACTGCGAGGTAGATAGAACAGAGGAATGAAGTGGACGGGCTGTTGGAAGCTTTAATATGGTAATGAGATGATCAAGAAGGCGATACAATGAGAGTTGATCACTTGAGAGATAACGTGAATGCAAATAGGTTGTGCTTTCTAAATGACGAATATAAATAAGCTCTTTAGCCAATTTATTGACCTCAGAGCGGAAGATTAAACTGCTACTATGGATGATTGTCATGGTGTAGATCACCTTTGTCCTTGTACAGCTTCCCATGATAGAACACCTTTCTCTTGTGTGACATTTTCGGTCCTGAAGCTTGTGACTGATATGACTATTTTCGTCTTTGCTCAGAGGAAAAGGACGCCTATGGACCTTGTCAAACGTGCTATAAATCTTTTTGGGGATTGAGTTGATTTTGCACTCTGAGTCTTGCAGATTGCACTTAAGAGCCACTGATAGCAAATCTTATTTGTATTCTACAAACAGTCTTGTTCTGGGAATGAAGATTTGTTCATCTTTTTCTTTGATTTTGTCATGCCTCTTTCCTCTTTCTCCTTTCTCAGTCCTCATCATAGGTGTGAAAATCATGGTATGTTTAAACAATATACTTCGTTGTTTTCCTTGATAGTCCTGACTGGTCTTTCAATTGCTTTATTAGCATAGTTATCAACTTCTTTGTTTTGATTTCTCAACACATGTTTGAGAGTGATTTTTCCCATAATTTTTATGTTTGATCTGATCCTCTGACAAATTCTATTAATGGCGATACTATTGAAATTCTTATCATTTACCATTGCTGCTATAATGATTGTCGAGTCTCCTATAATTATTGGATCTTTGATCGCTAGATTTTTTAAACAATCTTGTGCCTAAGGGAAGGTTGTATGCTTCCGCCTTGTTGTTTGTATTTTCTTTGAGACTCCATTCATATGTAATAATTATTTTCCCATTTGGGTCTTTAATTATTCCACCTGCACCTGCTTTTCCTGGGTTATTTTTGGATACCTGGTCGCAAAAAAGGTTGTCTTTTCATCCCTACTATGCGGAACACAGAGTTCCCTCCATTCTTCAAATTATTTATCATCTAGCCTTAGCTTCCAATTCTTGGTTGTAGGAGCTTTTTTTTTTAAAGCTTCTATATTTTTTTTCTAATATTGTTTTGATGTACCAATCTTTCTCTTCTTGTTGTAAGCTATTCTGGTCCACATTTGTCATTCCATTGAAGTCTATTATTTCTTATATTAGACTCTGTGTTTCTGAAAGGATCTTGCCTATTCTTGGATTTTGTTCTTTGAATATACATTTGTTTCTGGATAGCCAAATCTGCCAACACAGAATTGATGGGAGGCATTTCCAGATCCTGCTTATTGTGACCTTGTTTCTCTTTGGATATGGGTAGCTCTTCTCCCAAGTTTTATGATGTGCTGATAATTGATTTGAGAAGTTTATATTTATTTTCGAACAGACTTGTTATCTGGGTCCAGCATTCTCTAGCCACCCTACAATCCATGAAGAGGTGTTGAATTGTTTCTTCCTCCATTTGACACGTGACACACCTAGATGGTCCTTGTATTTTTTTTTTTATTTTTTTTCAAAGGTTAGAATTTTCCCTTTGAGAAGAGTCCAAATGAAAGCTTTGATTTTAGGAAGACATTATGTTTTCCAGGTTACCTTCCATAGACTCCAATCTTGTTGATTGTGATTTTCTTGAAGGACGTTATTTCCTGATTTCACTGAGTATTCCCCTCCATTTGTATCCCACACACAATCATCCTCTTCCTCTCTGTTTATGGGAGTTGCCCCTGTAAGGTGAGGTTTTAGTTTCTCCCATTAGCCTTTTAAATTTTTTGGAAGTGTTTGTATTTTCCATTCAAGCCAGTTATCGTGATCCCACTCAGAGATTGAATATAGAGTATTTATCCTTCTTTCTTCCATCCAACCATGAAGTCCTCTTAAATCCCGCTAGAGATTTAGAGGTTCTCTTCCCATTATTCAATCCTCCTAAATCGCAATTGTTTTGCCATTCCATGGATTTTTAGAAATGTGGTTTCTAATGAGGGGAATTATTTTCTTTACAAGTTTCCAAACTTGTGTGCATGGCCTGACTGAAATAGATTATGTTATCAGTTTTGTTCTAAGAGGATTCAGATATTTCATGGCTAATACTTTTTCCCACCAATGTTCCTTTCAACTTATGATTCTCCATATTATTTTTATCCCTAAAGTAATGTTCATTTGGCCTGGTAAGCGGATTGCTAGACCTCCCTTTTCATAAGGAAGAGTGACTTGATCCCATCTTACTAGACTAAATTTTTTATTCTCTTGCTTTCCTCCTTGCCATAGGAAACTTCTTATAATTATTTCCATTTGCTTATGGGCACTTGCCGGGGCCAGAATAATCGCATATTGATAAATAGGTAGGGCTGAGAGGAGTGCCTTAATCATAATCACTCTTCCTGCAAAATTAAGCCACATCATTCCCCAATTCTGAATTTTATCCTTCATTTTTTCCACTTGTTTGCTCCATATTTCCGCTTTTACATTTTCCTTAGCTAGAGGCAGCCCAAGGTATGTAAAGTGAGTCCATCTTGTTTGTATTGGAATTTCCAATATTTGTGAAATGTGCTGCATAATTCTTGGAGAAGTGTTCTAGCTATATATTCTGCATTTAGCATTGTTTAGCATTCCTCCAGAGGCTTGAAGAAAATCATACAACACTTTTTTAAATCTTCTAGCTATTATGCTTGATGCCCCCCCCCCCCCCCCCCCACCCCCCACCATAAGAAGGGTATCATCAACAAATAAAGAATGATTTATATTTTTGACCCCTCTTGCTATTTGTATTCCTGTAATTTTTTTCCCTTCTTTGATTTTCCAGCGCTGCACTTAAAGTTTCCGCCATGATGATATAGAGGAATGAAGATAAAGGACAACCTTGTCTGAGCCCTCTTGTGCTATAAAGGAATTTGCTAGACCTGCCATTTATTAGAGGGGCTATCCAAGGAGTTGAAATGCAAGCCTGAATAGTCTCTATTATATCTGAAGAGAAGCCAAATTTTTTGAGTACTGCTGCTATATAATTATGGTTAACTCTATCAAAATCATTTGCCATATCTAACTTTACTATCATTCCTTTCTCTTTCATTTGAATTCAACTATGAATAGCATCCTGAACAATGATCACATTGTTTTTGATTTGCCGCTTGGGTACAAAGCCGCCCTGATTTTTCGATATGATTTCCAGAAGAATTTTCTTGATTCTATTTGCTAGAATTATGGCGATTATTTTATAAGAAGAATTGCAGAGAGATATTGGTCTGTATCTATTGAAATTCGTTGGATTAGACTCTTTGGGTATGAGTGCCAAATAGGAAGATTTTGTATTTCCTCCAATTTTTTTTTTTTTAAAGCATTTTTTAGCATTCTCATGAAATCTTTTTTAATAATATTCCAGTGTTGTCTGTAAAAGCCATTGTAAACCCATATGGCCCTGGAGCCTTGTCAGGATGAAGACTCGAAACTGCTTCCCTCACTTCATCCTCAGTGATCTCTTTATTTATTTCTGCGTTTTGTTGGTCACTTATTTTTTTTCTATGTGCTGCAAAAAGTCTTCATTATCTGCTTGTTGTTCATTTGCTGTAAATAGATCTTTAAAATAATTGTGAGCTGCAATTTTTAAGTCTTCAGCTCCCTTTATCTCTTGCCCATCTACTTGAATTTCTTCAATCTGATTTCTTGCTCATCTGATTTTCATTGAATTATGAAAAAGGTTGTGTTTGTATCCCCTGATTTCAGCCAGAGACATCTAGACTTCATTTTACTTTCTTCTTCTTCCTTTCTGTTTTGCTTGTAAATTTCCCAGAAGATTTCATTTTCTTTCAGATAGTCCTGTTTGCTTTCCTCTTTGTTTTCTTTTTCTTTGTGAATGTTGTCCATCTTTTTTTGTAATTTTGTTTTCCTTGCTTTGTCTTGAATATCATTTTCTCTTGCCCAAATTTTTAGATGCAACCATAAATTCTTTAACTTTCTTTCCCAAACGTATTGAGGAGACCTAGTGATACTTTTTGCCCAGTTGTCTTTGATTTGGTTTTCAAATTCTCCATTGATGTCCCAACTCGAATTATATCTGAAAGGGAGCGAGCCTTGATTCTCCAACTTACCCATGCTCAATACTACTGGTTTGTGATCTAAAGCTGATGTGTGAATGATCTTGCTTTTCACAGAGGTGAAAGCAGCTGCTATGTTTTCTGGTACTAATATTCTATCTAACCTTTCCTTGATGTTACTCTTGCCTATTCTCTTATTGTTCCATGTATATTTCCCATTGCTTGGAGGAATGTCGATTATTTTGTGTTGCTCCATTATTTCTTCAAGGGCTTCTCTTGACGGATCCGTGTGATAGTTCCATCCAAATTTTTCTTCAGTGTTCCTTATCAAATTTAGATCCCCTCCAAGTATTAATTTCTTTTTTTGTCTTTCTATTAATTCTTCTTTTATCGAATTCCAACGGTGGTCTTTTTCTCTATAGTGATTTGGAGAGTATACATTCATGAAGCTATACAGTTCCTTTGTGTTAATATCTCTCAAATCTGTTCTGATCCAGTGTTTGCTGATTTTTTGGTTTATTAGTTCCCATTTTCTTTTTTCCCATAAAGTACATATTCCTCCTGATGCTCCTATTGCATCTAACACTATTCCATTATAATTTCTTAATTTTTGAATCAGTTTTCTATTTTCTTGACTGCTTGTTTTGGTCTCCTGGATCATGT
Source organism: Pinus taeda (assembly GCA_000404065.3). Lineage (NCBI taxonomy): Eukaryota > Viridiplantae > Streptophyta > Pinopsida > Pinales > Pinaceae > Pinus > Pinus taeda. The sequence goes on from APFE030333094.1 coordinate 7,025, forward strand.
AGATGTCTGGCTTTTCTTTGATTAGGATATCTCTAGCTGCATTGGCTTTGAAAGGAGTGACAAAGCCACGACAATTCCAAGAGACCACTATTATTTTTTATTGTTGTGCTGGTGGGCACCTCCCTTTCCTCTTTGCTGACTTTTTTCGTTGTTTCCTGTATTTTTTCCAATGAAAGATTCCATTGGTTGTTGAGTTCCTAAAGCCATTTCTTTAGTCGCTACCTCGTCTCTTATTTCCTTGTTGGATTTTCTTCCCACTTTTTTTGCTGATCCAGAATTTGGGGATTTTCTCTAGCTTGATTTCTAGTTAAAATGCGGTCCACTGAGGGAGGGGGTAGTGGGGAAATAGGAATAGAGGAAGAGGGTATGGGAGCAACGGAGTTGAGTTTAGATGTTGGGGATTTGGGAGAAGGAGGATCATTTGGATATTTCAAGGGCCCAAAGGGATTTGCAGATGTGTCAAGTGGGGAGATAACCTTCAATGATGGTTAAGAGGTGGTCTCATTTGGTTCTTGAGGCTGGGAGGCAGTTGAAATTGGTTGCTTATTGGTGGATTTGTTCATTTTTACTTGTTCCCAAGTATTTTCTTGTTCTTCTACATTTTCATTATCTTTTGTTTTAAGACATCTATTAGCAAAATGGCCATACTCATGACATACCTTGCATTTGAATAGTATCTGCTCATAGTCCAGCTGCTGTATATGCGTCCACTGATCTACCTTGATCTGTATTGCCTCTGGAAATCCTTTTCCAAGATCTACTTCCACACATATTATAGCACATGCATGCATGTTATCCTTTGGTTCGCATATGTCTATATACTTTCCCACTGCATTTCCTATAGCTTTGACCGAATCGTCTCCCCAGCAATGTAGAGGAAAATGAGGAAGTCTGACCCATATTGGGACTGCGCTTGGCACGTCCATTTCTAGATTGAAATCTAGCATCCATCGATTTAGGTATAATCCTCTGAAATCCATGAAATATGGACCATTTCTGAAGATTGGGTCTCTGTCTTCCTTTGATTCGAAAAGGAAAGTGTAGTATTCCCTTCCGCAAAATCTTATTGCTATTTTCCCCTGAATCATTTCATTCCAGTTTCTTTCAACCCATTTTTGTACTGATTTGGGAGACGGCCATAGCCTCGTAAACTGTCTAAATAGTCTGCGTTTTGCCAAAGAAAGAGCTACTCTTCGAGGGAGAGCAAGTGGGAGAGAGATCTCTGGTATATCCTCAAGCTTCTTTACAAATTTGTTGATTGTTGGCTTGTTCCTTGGAGCTCCATTCGCAGCAATCATGGATGCGAATGCTTCTTTGTTTTCTTCATTTCCTTGATGCCTAGATGAAAGGAGGTCACCGTCCTTAGAGGAGTGCATGGTCATAGAAAGATCAGCAGCAGCAGGCTGCTGAGAGAGGCTAGCGAAAACAGGGAGGCGTCTAGGTTTGCGTAGCTCTCAGGCAGACTCGCGCATCGATCAACACTCTGGATGAGATGCTTGTTAATTTAATTGATAAATAAAAAAACTATAAGCATATAAAAGAGTCGTAAAAACAATAGCATATGCAGGATCCTTAAAAAATCAGAGCAAGTAGTAGAAGTAAAGTAGTTTGGATCTTGTGACATAGTCGGAGAAATAGACTATACAAAAGATAACAATCCAGGACACCATTTCCACAAAATAAAATAAGAGTTAGACCCTGAAAAAAAAATCATGCCAACCTGAAAGAACTAGTGGCTCATCGTGTGCCTTGATGCATGAGAGAGAAGAAAATGTTCCCCAGTGGATCTAAAATACCCAATTTCGATAGAGAATTAACCTTAGAGTTGTATTTTTTATACACATTGACACAATTTGTGTGGCAAAACATAGATAAAATCATGTCGATCATGTGCATCCACTTGAAAAGTAAAGGCAGGGTAAAAGTGGATCGTCTATTAAGCCATTTGATAACTATCTGTGAACCACCGAACAGTATAAAAGGCCCAACTGCAATAACTTCAACTCAAGTATTTTACCCTTCTCTAGAATAATTTCTTGTCTCTCTTTGTGGTTATGTCAATCACACTAGCACATTTAGATTGTTTTATGAATCTTTGCATAGAATGTAATTATTTTAAATATATGTAATTTATAAATAGTCAACATTTTTTGTTGATTGGGGTAGGTAGTGCAATCTTAATCATATGAAATATTATTCAAAACAACATATATTTGCTTAATTTTTAGTATCCTTGGTGGACATTTGAGGTGCATTCCATGTTTTCATTAAATTGAACCCTCCAAATTGGGGAGGAGGCTTTTGAAACTATATATTTTTTAGAAGAAATGGTTTGCCATCACTCATTGTACTCTCCTTCTTCTCAGTGATGTTTCTTACAACTCTTATATGTTATTTGTTATAAAGGCAAATGAGGTGAACAAGCAGTTGCAATAATTACTGGAGCAAAGTATTATTCAATCAAGTACATCATCATGTGGGTCACCTATCATAATTGTGCCAAAGAAGGATGGGACTTGGAGAATGTGTGTTGATTACAAGCCATTAAAAAAATTAGCCCAAGAAAAGGAACCCCTTACCTAGAATTGATGATATGTTGGACCAGTTGCAAAAAATAAAATGCTTCACCAAGTTAGATTTAAATTTAGGGTATCACTAGGTTCGAGTCAAAAAAGAAGATACCTAGAAGCCCGCTTTCAAAACCAGATAAGGTTGGTCTGAGTGATTAATCATGGTCTATGCAATGCACCAACTATATTCATGAAATTAATCAATGATATACTATGCTCATATATAGATTCACTTGTTATTGTTTATTTAGATAATATACTAGTATATAGTGCTACTCAGGAGGAGCACATCTCACATTTGATGTGGGTGCTAGAGACATTGAAGTATCACCGACTATTGGAAAATCTCAAGAAGTGTGAGTTTGCACAACAATCATGGTGATTTTAAGCTATGTGATTGGTGGAGGGGAAATTATGATAGATCGTGCAAAGATGGAGGCCCTCATGAAGTGGTCGATGCCTACAAATGCCTCAGAGGTTAGATTTTTGTTGGGGCAACAAAATACCTAAGAAAATTCATACTTCCATTTTCAGTAGTAGTCGCACCACTCTACATCATCAAAATAAGTGGCAAGAGTTTCCCATGGGGGAAGGGTCAACATAAGGACTTTGAAGAGTCGAAGAAGAAAATCAATCAAGCATTGATTCTAGCATTATTGAACTTGCAATAAGCCTTTGAAGTAGACACAAATGCAAGTGGGCATGCTATGGGAGTGATCTCATTGTAGGGAGGAAAGCATGCATGCTACCATTCTAAAGTCTTTCATGGGATGCCTTTGACACAGAGCTCTCTGCCCCGGTACAAGCTATCAAAAAGTGCAAACACTATCTGATGGGTAAAGAGACCATTGTCTGCACAAATCACTAGCCACTACAATACCTACAAACCCAAATTAAGTTACAATAATCTTGGCATTACAAGTGGATGTGACTTTGATAAGATGTCCATTTAGTGATCAAGTACAAGAAGGGAAACATACACAAGTTGGCCAACATGCTTTCAAGGCCACCCATATAAAAAATCACAACTTTGGGAACTTTGATACACATGTAACCTCTCACCCATGATGCATATAGAGAGACATGTATAGAGAATGAGGACTTCAGGGAAGTGTATCAATAACTATAGGGCCAAAGTCATGTGGACAATGTTGATAACATAGCCGACTACCTTATCCATAATGGGTTACTTTGTAGGTTGGACAAGCTATGTGTTCTTATAGGTGATAGACTGCAGCTAACCATAGAGGCTCATGTGTCCAAGGTTGCAAGCCATTTTGGTGTAGGGAAGATAATTGCCAATTTACAGAGGTATGTGCACTGGCCCAAAATGTAAGATGATGTAGCTAGGTTCATAAGAGGATGTATGCTTTGTTGTAACAACAAACCTAGTAATAGAAAACAAGATTTATACAATCCCTTACCTATACATACTCTTCCTTGGAAATCATTTCAAAGGAATTTGTGGGAGGTTTGTCAACAACCAAGAAGGGGCATGAATACCTGTTAGTGGTAGTTGACAGGTTCAACAAGATTTGCATTCTCATGCCCTGTAAAAGACCATCAACGGGAAAAAAGTAATAAACTTTTTCTTTTTACAAGTTTGTGTGCACTTTGGGATACCAAGGTGCATCGTTTCATATAGGAACACTAGTTTTCTTAGTGCATTATGGACTACTTGGTGGGAGAAGATGGATACAAATTTGAAGAAGTATGCAACTTTCCATCCGCAAACATATGGGAAAACATAATTAGTCAACAAAAATTTGGTGTAGCTTTTGAAGGGTTACAATTAAAAACATCTGAAGACTTGGGATGAAAATATGGTATATATACAACACTCTTATAATAGAGCAAGTCTACACTTCTACTGGTAAGTCCCCATTTGAAACTTGTTTCGGATATTTTCCACCTTCACCTTTGGTTATTGCACATGGACAATAAGGAGGAGTAAGGGAGGATCTAACAAGCAATTCTTTAAGGGTAGACAGCTTAGTTGAGAAGATCAGGCAAATCCATTTACAAGTACATGAGACACTAAAGAATTCACAAGGAAAGTACAAGGCTAGGCATTATCAACACCTAACAAAGAACTTATTCAGAGTGGGAGATAGAGTATGGCTACAATTGAACAAGTAGAGGCTACATGGTCTTGGTAAGAAAATCAAGGCTTTGGAATATGGTCTTTTGAGATATTAGAAAATGTCATAAATAATGCCTAAAGACTTAGTCCACCCCCATACATGCGGATTTATTCAATGGTGAAAATGGAAAATCTAAAACTCTACGAGCCATCCATGCTAGATCAGAAAGAGGAGCAATTCCTACCTTCTACAAAGCACTTAGCTCCAGATGTTAAGGCAAAGTTAAAAGAGGATAAAATTTTGCAGAAGATGTCCAAAACTACAAGATAGGGTAGCATAACCTTGGGAAGATTGGGTTGAAAGGACATCTTATAGGAAAGGATAAATGGTACTCCAAGAAGAAAGTAGAAGAAAAGTTTCCTCATCTCATTTAATATAAGATGTTGGGGACCAAAAGTCTCCCAAAATGGGAAGGTATGATCTAGATTGAATCATAATAAAAATTGTCATCCATCTTGGTGCTTTCATAGTAGAATAATTGAAGGAATCAACGTATAGGAGTAGTTTTTTATTGGCATGACTCCATTCGAAGAACTGGGATCTAAAACCTTTCAAGGCTAGTTTGATGCCTTAACCTAATGATGTTATTATACACATAGATACATTTCCAACAATCCAACAAAGATGTCAAACAGAGTTCAGATCCAAAAGTTATGCCTCTTAGAAGTTAACTTATTGTGATTGAGCATCATAATTTGTGAGGATGCCACATCAACCCATATTACTCATGGAAAAGTGGGTAGCCATGTGGTGACTATGAACAAGACTCTAAAAGGGTCAAATTTCAACTCATGTTGAGGGTTGAATGGGTCAAATTTCACTCCTAACTAGGTATTGGGTTGTGTTATTACCATGCCACTATGAGGAAAAGGGGTTTGATTCTATTTGAGTTCATTTTGTTCCATAGTATATAAGAATAGTTGAGAGTGGATAAATAAAGAGTAGCATTGAGGGGGTTTGTATTATGTAGCGACCCATGCGACATAGGTATTATGTAGCTCCATAGAGAATACATTTTTCCTTTGTATTTGCATCATTTCCATTCAAACAAAAGAAAGCAAAGCAACCTCACTTCTAGTTGGATTTTCTCTCGAAAGAGTTTCCCAGATCATGTCTTGGTTTTCATTGTGATTGGTATGTGTTTGTATTTCAATGTTCTCTATGTTTTCATTTTATCTATTGCACGCATAATCAGAAAAACAATAACTAATAAATCCAAAATTCTAGGGAAAAATTTACCCTCGTAGTACCAATTTCATATTTCAGTCTATTGCATTAGATTTGTTGTGACAAGTTGTCTAGTGGAATATCCATGACAACTTACAAAACAATATTCCCTTGAATGGTCTCGTTGAGTGGCCTTTCTTTGGATTTTATTCATCTCCACACTTTCCTTGCATAGGATTGACAAACCCTTGGCAATGTGTGCATAACCTTTATTAAATAATATGCTTTGCTCCATCATTATTAGTTGATCAAATAATGTTATATTTCATATGAAATTGTGTAACAAACAAACATTGTAGTTGTTTGTATTTAAATGTAAAAATACACAATGTATTGCAAATTGTATATATATATATATCGAGAGAGAGAGAGAGAGAGAGAGAGAGAGTATTGGTTACAATGAGGGGCCCTGTTTTCTTTTATAAATACTTGGTTGGGGTGCCTCTTTCATAAATGAGAAACGAATGTGCTCTCTTTGAGTACGAACGCATCAGCTTTACACATTTAACTAAATTATGTTCTGTTACATTGTCACCCTTAAAGGAATGCTTTGAGTGCTCAAAGCAATAATGAAAACAATTAATTCTTATTGGATACATCACCTTTCGGCAATGTGTAATTTGTCATTAGTATCTTCATCTTGGCATTCAGGTTTATCCATTCCCATTGGATTATATTATTTTTAGCTATTCTTTTATATATATATATAAAGCTCACTTTATAAAGCAACTTTATCCTTTAAAATTCTTTTATTTATATCTATGACTAATAATCACCATAGATTCATACAGTCGTGTCTCTTCATATTTATTAGTGTGGCTAAAATCTGCAGCTTAACAATCTCTCGACAAGGAATTCTTAGATATCTTTACAGCCATCATGTTCGCTACCAAGAGAATCCACGAACCATAATTAAGCAACCAAGTGAAGTCAATAATTAACAGATCATTTAAACGCTCTAGAAATGTCATAAAGACTGACGTCACCTCTCGCATGTTGTAACTCAGAATGTCGTACCCACCATCATCTTTATTAGCACCATAAGCCCACATGAAACAATAGAAGAAGTCTTTGTATAAAACAATTTTATTCACATTCTCATATGTTGATGAACTCAAATTCTTCGATAGTCGTCCCACCCTTCTCCATGCCTTCACAGTAGAATCATAGATTTCAATTGTCTTATCTTCACTCTGCATAGCTAAATGGTGCACCACTGCCACTTTGTATCCATCTCTTTGTTTTACCATACTGTTGATGGCCCAAAATGACCATGTCAACATTATAAGGGAGACCACATGGTCAAGAACTTAAGGCAACTCCTTTTCCGTTTGGAATGGTGGTTTTGACTAATTAAATTGGGTTGAGTTACCCTCTCTCTATCTCTGTTGGCTTATAGTATGTCTATTACTTGCCAATAGAGAAGAGACATCAGATCGACCCTCTTGTAGAGCTCATGCAAGAAAGTGATCCTTAAGCTAAATTAATGGCTCAGCTAAGCCACTTTAAATTTTTCCCCTGTGTAAGATGACCTCTAAAATGCAATATTTAAAACTAAATTCAAATCTACTCTAAGTAACAAAAGGTAAATCCTAAATCTATCTCCATTAAAGAAGGATTAGTCCCCCTCTCAACCAAGAACAAGGTAAAAGGGGATTTGAACCAACTTTGAATTTGGAATAAAAATGAAG
>APFE030333097.1:1175-11523 GCA_000404065.3 Pinus taeda
ATACTGATATACAACTGTGTGCAAAATTGACTGTAGACTCTTTCTTTTGCTCAAAATGTTGTGACCAAGGGGACAAAAATGTACAAGGGAATTATTAGTAAAGGGAAAACATTAGGGAAATGGGGAACATGGAAATAAAACAAGGAATTTAGAGAAGGGAAGGGACATGAAAATCTTGGTTTTTTAGGGTTTTGGGATGAGGTAGGGATCATGTGTTTGTAATAGAAGTGAGGGATTAGGATTTGAGGGAGGATAGTATAGGGTTTATGAGGGAATTATTGGGGAAAAGAATGGTAAATAGAGGGGATGGGAAACAAACAGAAGTAGAACAAAAAATGATAACCTTGGTAACATTTAGTTTTTAAAACCCTTCAGCAATTTTTGCATTCAAATTCTTATAGCAATTTAATGGACAAAGGAGGTTTTTTTCCACTTGGTTTTCTAGGGCAAACATATCATAATCCTTTACATAAATCGTTCAAAACCAGGAATAAGCCATGGATATAAGCCTACCTGTGAATTTTTGCTTGAGAGGAGGCGTTTTAGTGTTTTTCCGGACCAAGTTTGGGCTTAAACCCCAGTGTGCTGCGCGTCTCATCCAACGCGCCGCGCGCCTCTGATGCGCAGCGCGTGTGCAAATTCTCACTGTGTTTGTTCGCCTGATGCGCCGCGCGCCCAACCTGATGCGCCGCACGCCCTGGAAATGCTCCAATTTGCATACAAACTCACAAAATTGCTTTGGAACGATGCTTTTCACTCTTGGAATGTGGAATGGGTTGCAAATGATGTGAAATATCTTCATATAGACTCCCTTTTGATTTTTTCTTGATCCATAACCCATTTTCTTATGTTTTGTCATTGACACTTTTTTGGAATTAATATACTCTGACCTTTTTGGTTTCCTTCTTAACTTTAGTTGAAATAATGATTTTCTTTTATTATTTTTTGCAGGGATATCTGTGATATGCTCTGGCAAAGGAGAACAAGGCTGCGCTTGGACGTTTCAAGGATTGAAGTTTTTAAATTTTTTTTACAAAAATGAGATGATGACTTATCTTCAAAACAAATTTTTGAAGAGAAATCATAGTTTATCTGTACAATGATGAAAATTATTGAAGTGTCTATCTATCAAAGACATCCCCCTGGCCTGCTGGTCTTCTAAGACTTTTCAAAACAAAATTGACTCAAGCCTAGACCTAAGACCTAAAACTTTGAAATAATGACCTTTGAAACTTTATGACTAGACCTGAACTAGTAGTACCATGCATGAGGGGAATGAGTGACACAAACCATTCCGTCAGAGTTATGGCATGCCTAACAAAATGCAACTGATCAAAACTGATGGGACACCTAAACATGAAATGCAGAAAGAGCTTTGATCTCTGACGGAGGGATAACTAGACTGACTCTAACATTGGCTCCATTGGGGATGGTAGCTCCTTGGAGATGCCAAGAGCCGCAGATCTCTGTAAGAGCTAGACAGTGCCTTCATCCGTTGGGCGATGGAGCCATTATTCCAACACAAAATCTTGAGAATTTGACTGTAAAACCAAAAACCGCTTTGACCAAACTAGACTCGAAACTAAAAGATTGAGACAACTGACTTGACAAACTTAAACTAACTAACCTTCATTTTCAAAATTATAGCCTTCACCTCGGGCCCCAGACTGAAGATCATAAGTTAGTTTACATGTGCAAAGAAAAAAATTAAAATGATATGTACAATGATGATGAAATGAGCAGAAAATACTCAGAAGTAGTATCTCTTTAACAGACGACCACTAATCGGCCCTCTAGGACATTCATCTCCATTCATTTCTTTGAGAAGGAAAGCGTTTTGGCCACGATATGCTGCAATCTTGTAAGGACCCTTCCATAAATTTTCAAATTTTCCATGCTTTCCCTTGTCTTCATGTCGAGCATCCCACCTCAAAACTACCTCATCTAGCTGAAATGTGTCCGCCTTTGCTTTCCAGTCATAAATATTTTTGATGCGCTCGTGCAACTTGCAAGTGTTTTGAAATACCTCCTCCTGTGTTTGTTGTAAATGAATCATCTGATTAATCCTTCCCTGCATAGGATCTTCCTCACTACCAACTTCTTGAAGCAATTTGACTACTAGGACAACGAGCGAAGTAGGAAAAATTGTGTCTATCCCGTACACCAACTCGAAAGGATACATGCCAATAGAATTTTTCTGACTCACCCTATCATCCCATAGTGCATTTATCAACTTCTTGTGCCAGCCCTTTTTACTGATTTCCAACAATTTCTTAATGATATTGACCAAAGATTTATTAGATGACTCCACTAATCTGTTTCCTTGAGGGTGGTATGCGGTTGAATGTCCCAAGCTAATATTGTACTTATAGAAAAACTCAACCATCCTTTTTGACTTAAATGATGCTGCATTATCTGTGATTAACTTACTTGGACATCCAAAACGTGACAAAATGTTGGTTTCAAGAAAATAAATAATTACCGCATCCGTAGCTTGTCGTGTAGGAATTGCTTCAATCCATTTTGTGAAGTAGTTTGTGGCGGTCAATATCCATCGATGTTGTCCTGATGATTCCGGATGAATTTCCCTAATGAAATCCAATCCCCACTGTTGAAAAGGTGCGCCGACTTCAATTGGTTTGAGAGGCAATGGCTGGAGTTTCTGCTTCCCTTCAAAAATTTGTCATTCGTGACAATTTTTAACAGCCTTATATACATCTGAAAATAATGAAGGCCAATAATATCATGCCCTTAGAATCTTGTTTGCTGTGGTCTTCCAAAACAGATGACCTCCACAGTCCCCTCTATGAAAGTCTTCCACAACTCTTTTGGCTTCTTCCTCTACCAAAAAATTCAATAACATTCCACCAGGGTCTTTCCAAAACAATGCTGAATCTAGTATGCAGAATTTTGCAACTTTCAATTTCAATGTTCTACTTCTGTTTCTAGGCATTCTGGGAGGTGAAGACAAATTATGAAGTACATATAAAATGTCAGCGTACCAAGGATAGGAAAGGAACATTTCAGATACCTGAACGGATGAATTCTCCTCATCTTCATCAGACATGGCAGCAATCAAATTTATGTCTAGAACTTGCAAATTCGTTTCAGCCATTAACTTGGCAAGTCCTTGACCCTTGATCAGCTTGGTGGGTTTAATCTCTACATCATACTCTAGCAACATAGAATCCACTTACCCCGTCTGCCTTTTGGATCTGCCTGTACTAAAATATCTTTAACTGCTGCATTATGAACATAAGCTAGAATATGGGAATGCAATATATACACACGGAAATCTTCAAGGCCTTTACAAGTACAAGTGCTTGCTTCTCAATGATGTTATATTTAATTGCTCCATCTCTTATAATCCGACTGAAAAAAGCAATGGCCTTTTCAACACCTTCCCTCTTCTGCATTAATACAGCTGCCAAAGTGTGCTCAGAAGCAAATGAGAACAAAATAAAATCTTGCGTGTAGTCTAGGCTGATCAAAATAGGAGCTAAAGAAAGAGCTAACTTCACTAAATTAAATGATTTCACCGCCTCTTCGGTCCACTTTACCTGACTTTCCTTCTTCAACATGCTCGTGATTTCTCTAAGATGCTCCGCTAGATTTGGAATGAAGCGACGCAAAAAATTCAGTTTACCATTAAAGGACTATATTTATTTCTTGTTCCGGGGCTGTTCAATTTGCTGAATGGATTCAACACGTGTAGGGTCAACACGGATGCAATCTTTAGATATGATGTGGCCAAGAAGTTTGCCCTCATCCATGGCAAAAAGACTCTTTTTCGGATTCAGCGAAATGCCATATTTTCTGCACTTTTGGAAGACAATTTTTTTCAAATGATACAAATGTTCCTCATCAGAATTTGAAAACATGGTTAAGTCATCAAGATAAACAACTAAAAATACATCTTTTTCATTGGCGAAAGCCATGTCCATTGCACGCTGAAAGGTGGATCCTGCATTTTTCAAACCAAACGGCATCGTTGCATAATGAAATGTTCCCCATGGAGTGGTGAACACTATCTTGTCATGGTCATCTTCATGCACTAGAATTTGATTGTATCCTGAATAACCGTCAAGTAGTGACATCCTTGATGCTCCAACTACTCGCTGCAATATATGGTCCATTTTGGGCAGCAGATAATTCTCTTTTAAGGACGCCTTATTCAAATTTCTAAAGTCAATACATAAACGGATCTCACCTGTTTTCTTTCTTACGGGCACCAAGTTTGATATCCAATCTGAAAATCAGATAGGCACAATGATTCCTGACTTATACAATCTGTTTACCTCTTTTTCAATTGATGGTAGCAGCTTATGATTGATTCTCCTCAACTCTTGATGAAAAGGATTCTGATTTGACTTAATAGGAATAGTATGCTGAATGATATTTGTGTCATATGTTTTTAAATCTGAGTAATCCCATGCAAAAACATCAGAAAATAAAGACAACAATTTCACATATTTTGCTTTTACCTTTGGTAACAATGACTTTGATAGCTTTACCATCTTGGGATTCTCACCTGTCCCAATGTTTACCTCTTCAACACCCTTTTCAGTTGGTCTCAATTTCGGTTTGCGGGCCACATCGTCTTGGTCAAACAGCTCCTCTAAAGGAATCAATCCCTTAGGAATAATGTTATCTTTAAGTTTCAGCACTTCCATTTGATTTACTTGTATATTATCACTACCATCATCATGTTCAGTGTCTATGGAGGTATCTTTGAACTTACCCTTATTTTGCAGAAACTGATTAATCTCTTCAACATCTTGAAATACTTGCCAACATCACTGATTGTCTGGAAAGGTGGGATGGTGTTTCAAATGAATCTCAAACTTGTTGCTAGAATTCATTGGAATTTTTAAATTTCTTTCTACCTTAGCAAGTCCATCAGCAACACCATTTTGTATGCGAGGCACACATGTCAAGGTATGATCAGAAAATAGCTTCAAAATATCTAAGACTGCATTTCAATATGCCCTCATGTGAGGATGCTTGGCCTGAAACTCACCCTTAACTTGCTTTATCACCAACTTTGAATCACCATAGACTGCAATCTTCTTCGCTTTCAACTTTCTCAGAATATTAAGGCCAGCAATTAGAGCTTCATATTCCGCCTCATTATTTGAACAATCAAATGCTAGTTTATAGGAACACACTCTCACCTTGCTTGGAACTTTGTCTTGAGCGGAAAAGGGACTTCGAATCCACACACCAATACCAACACCATCACTACCTACTGCGCCATCAAAATCCATGGTCCAAAGACCATCTTCATCTTCCTCCAAGTGTTGAAATTGTGTTAGCTCTATTTTTTCTGTTTGCTGCCCATTATCTTCAGTTGTTTGCTCCATAGTAGCTTGCTTTTCTCCTCTTTCTTTTTGCAGAGCTTCTCTAAAATTCTCAGTGATCTCTGGTATATCTTCCGCCTAAACTAACTGACTATCTAGATCATTAAAACTATCAGCAAATAAAACAAACGACTCCAAATCTGTATGTACATAATTTACAAGATGATTGATTGGCTTCTCTTTGTTGGTTATCATGTATTTCATCTTTTGCTCTCGATATAGCTTTCTCATTTGATCGAAGACTGGAATTGTAGCATAAGAAAAGTCTAACTGTAGCGTACCTTTCAACTTAGCCCTCCAAGATCTTGAAAGTAGCATACCAAAACGTGGAGGAATGTCCGCCACAACCACATCCATCAAGACATTCTTCGTTGGAATTTGGTCTAAACTAACAACCAAATATTTGATGAGCCTGATACATCTCACACGGTTGGAATCAAATGAATACAAATCATGATATTTCCTTGTAATGTCTAACCCCAGCTTCTCCATGATCGCCTTTGGCATCAAATTGTGCGAAGCACCCGAATCGAACATAGCATTGTGCAAAACATATTCATGCAATCTCAAACTGATATAAAAGGGAGGAACATCACTATCAGGGGACTCACCATCCAATGCTGGCCCAAAAATCAATTCTGGCTGATCATCTTCAACGTTCACCGTGTCAAACATGGGATCAAAATTCATAATTTTAGAGAATTGACCTCGGTAGCTGCTGTTTTTCCTGATTTCAGTCAAAGGAATAGATACTTTCAATTTGGAAATTTCATTTTCCAAACTAAATGCTGAAACTTTTTCGACTTCTTTGACCGGAACTTCTCTCCTATCTTTGATTATACTTGCCCGATTTGTCCTTTATGTTGCTGATATCTTGCTAGTTGTGGGATCAATTGTCTCCTTTCCTTTCTTCTGTGGTATCGGTGAATCCGTCTTTGGTGTTGTAGCTTCTTTTCTTTTATGAATTGGATTGATGGGCACATCTCGGTTTCTCAATGAATACTGCTTCTGTTGAGTGGACAAGGCATTCAAATATCCTCTTTGGTAATCATCTAAATCTGCATCATTAGCTAAGATAAAATCTTCATATTGTTGGGCGCCTGAACTTTCTCCATACTCTTCTTCTTCTGTGATGTAAATGGGCAGATCATCAGGAGTAAAGAAGTGATTTTGGTCCCCTACTACATCAGCATCTGAATCTGAATCTTGACTCACAAAATTCTGCAAAAGAGGAGTCTTGATCTGTTGTTGGGTTGCCGGCTCTTGTGCTCTTTGTTCACACTGCTTAATTCTGAACTGAGGTTGTTGCTGGCCATGGTAATTTGGATTACGAATATGCGGTTCTGATTTGTCAAGGTTCATTCTTTTGAACATTTTTTCCATCTCACGAAGCCAAGGCAGTTCTGATGTAGATTCTTCCTTTATAGTCACTCTTTTCTCTGCTTTCAACCGTGCCCTCTTGTCATTCAGATTCACCTCAACATTAACAGCAATCTTTTTCATATCTTCTAAAGTAGTCAGATCTCTATCCCGTAATGAATAAGCCATCTCCGGATCAAAACCATCCAGGAATTTGAGAAGAGCTGATTTTCTAGATGGTCTTAAATCATCCGGAATAGCATTATAAACTGTATTAAACCTGATAATGTAGTCTTGGACAGACTCACCATGATTGTGTTTGATATTATTGTACTCGGCATTGATATGAAGCGGATCTTTTATGAGTTCCCAACGATCTAGAAACTGTTTATGAAGTTCAGCCAACGTAGGTATACTTCTGGCTCCCAAGCCTCTGAACCATTTTCTTACCTCTCCTCCAAATGTTTGCACAAACAATCGCATAGTTACATCCTCTTCATCAATCTCATATAAATCACAAAAATTTTCCATTTTGTCTATGTGCTACTAAGCGGACACACTTTGAGGAGTGCCATCAAATAAAGGAATCTTACTCTGATGATCCGCAGGCATATCATGCAATTGCTGAGGTAAAGCAAGAGGTGCGAAATGAGCATCCATTACTCTAGGTGGATTTAGTCTAGGGGTTGTTGGTGGAGTGGGTGTAGTTGCTGTATGAGGAGTATGCGGAGGTGTATGCGGAGGGGAAGCGATGTGGGATGAAGGAGGGGAATTGGATGCAGATTCTGAATAAGTAATTATAGGTTGCACAGGAGTGGTGGGAATGAAAGGCAGTTCAGTAGGAATTCTAGAGGTGGATGTCATGACAGTAGATCCAATATTTGCAGATACAGCTTCTAAGAAATCAGCAAGATTTGCAGCTTGGATGTCAATCTGAAGGTGCCTCAAGATAAAATTGTCAATTAATTTATTGTGTTTTTCAAATTCAAGAGCTGCAGCAAAATCAGGATTTGGAACTATAGAATCAAGAGCGTTTTCAGACTTGGTTTTAAACAATGACAATTCAAACTTTTCGTCAAAAGCAAGTTCTTCAAGGTATTCAAAAATTGCAGGACATGAATGAGATTTAACCACGGGAGTCGTCGAGCTTTCTTGACGGAGGATTTTTCGAATCAAGTTTGGATTTTCGTAAATAGGAGGTGGATTCGGATCTGGATTAGCTCTTGTATGTCTTTTTGAAGCTAGTGTGTTTATCAGAAGATCAAAAGAATTAAAATAATTCAGCCAATCGTTTTCTAGACTCAATCATCCAAAGGTCTAGAACGAACAAAAGTACTAGGGTGATTTGCAAATCAAGTTTTCACAAGCTAACCGGAGATCGACTGAAGCAGCATTTATCTACTTCCGCTTATGCATAGCAAGAGCGTTTTGAAAGCTACTTGGCGTAACTTCAGACTCCGTCTAAGACTTGTGAAACAAACTCATCAACAAGAAAACCATTGAGATTTCTTCCCCAGTATGGTCGCCACTATGTTGGCGCTCAAATCTACCTTAGGATGAAATAAGGTAAAACTCAAGGCTACATCAAACCACGCGCAGCCTCGTAGCTAGCCCTACGAGGACAGGAGAGGGCTCTCTCCAAGTCAATATCGGCAAAAGGTAATCGGTGAGGTTGAGATGACTGAATTGATGACTAATTTTAGGCTAGGTATGAAGCACAAGGACTTAGAAATTGTTTTTTTAAGTTTCGTTGAATTCAAGGGAAAGACAATTTTGGGTGTGGGGATGAGGCACAGCTTTTGCAGAGGTCTACTTGGGGCAAGATAGGAGATTGTTTTGATGCCTTTAAAGTGATTTAATGGATAGATATGACTGGCGAGAGGTTAAGGAGAGCAAGAAACTTTCAAGGGTTCTCCCTAAATAGATGAAAACATGGAAAATTAAACAAACTTAAAGGCAGAGCATAGCAAATTTTGGATTCTACCTTAACACTTCATTTGTTCAATTGCAGAAGATTAAAGAAGGAAAGCGGTACACATACACAACTTAAAAGTACTGAAAGAAACACACCATCAACACATAAAGCCACATGAATCCCAAATAGCGCTGCAAAACCCTGGTCTTTCCTTTGCCAAAAATGCAGATAAGATATGTACAATAGAGTATCAAGCTATTCCCAAGAGTCCAACCCTGAAAATGACTAAGAAAATACATAATATAGGGCAAGCCAACCATTCCCTTGCCTCAGCGTCGAGCTCATCATCCTAGGAGGCTGTTCAACCATTCTAAACAAAGCACTACATCTAGGCAGTCAAAACAACTTGCCTGCTATAAGCTAGGAAACCAATTCATTCATTAATTTTTTGCTATTTTATGAATGAATCATCTAGAATAGGTAAATAAGTGTCAAATCAACATAATTTTCCATTAATTACATCAATAAGGGTGAAAAATCACATCACAAGTCAAAACTGGTCAAACTGGCTTCATTTGCTGAGCTGAGGATGAAAACTATGCCAAAAAACCCTGTGCGCCGCGCGCCTGAGCCCTGTGCACCGCACACATTTCCACCTGTTTTTGGGGCACTTCTTGGCATCCAAATTGAGCTTAGGTTGGCTTTTTGGAAATCCCTAGATGTCTACTTTCTAACCCAAGTGGAATTTTCCAATTTGGTGTCCATTTGACCCTCTAAAAGTGCATTCTCCCAGAAGTACTTCCTGCTGGTGCAAAAAGTGGCAGAAAGGTGATTTTCATGATGTTTTTGAGCCTTTTGGTCACCCAGAACTTGATGAAATGCTTTGGCAATGGCTGAGCATGTATAATTCATCATGAAAAATCCAAAACTATAAGCCATTTGTGATTTGGACTTCCCCATCTTATGGGTCGCACGCTGCGCGCTACGCGTAGAGCCAAAAAACATGTTTTGCAAGCCTCTATCATGTGTTGTACCCCGCCAATGAAGCCTTGGCCAAAATTTGGAGTGGATTGGGCTTTTTTCGTCGCTTTAGTGCTTTGCTCAAACACCTCTTTAGGATCTTCATTTTCGCTTTGCAAACATGCATGCAAGCCCAATAGTGAGTTTTCATATGACGAAGCATGTCTTTATCCCTGTTTGCCTTCGCCAACAACTTCTCCAAATGAGTGTTTAGCCGAATGAGCATTGATTCTTGATCAATAGGTGTCAAATCATCGGGTCTCCTTCGGGCCAATTCTCGGTCTTCTCGGATCTTCCGTAGCTCATAAAGTGTATGCTCATCTTCTAGTTGTTTGTTGTGCTGCTCCAAGTAGTTGATCACCCACTTAGCCATCTGCAATTTCTTTTGCAGCGACTCATTCTCGTCCCTTTGCTCTCGGATGATCTCCTTTAGCTCCGAGTTAGGAGAGCTAGCATCAACATCAATGATACCCATGTCTTGACCTCTTGAAGGACCCTCATCAAACATGTGTCTCTTGCCCCTATCCTGAATATATACCTGTACTGAATACGGAGGCGAGACCCCTTCCACATGATGTGGAGATAATACTCGCTGTGTTGATGATGTCAACGAGACCCCTTCCACCCCGGGTGGAGATACTACTCGTCGTGCAGATGCAAATAAGGCCATGTGGCCTGTCTGATATGTCACATA
>APFE030333101.1:0-12047 GCA_000404065.3 Pinus taeda
TTTTAGGAGGCCTACTCTGATATTTTGAAGTGATTGAGAGCTTCCATGGATAATTGGAATGCTTCTCGTAACTTGTGAACTGCTGGGGAGGAAGGTTTGTTGGTAAATGATTGTAATTCATCCTTGGAAGGGAAATGCAATATTTCTAAAGTATGTTGACACAACAGCAGCCATAACATAAATCCAGGGCCTTCCTAGTAGGATATTGTAATCGAGGTTTCCATCGATAACTTTGACGTCAATTTCTACTATTTTTCCCCCCAGTTCAACTTGTAAGATACTTAGAATCCCGTACGGGGTGTATGTTCGTCCATCGAATGCTTTTAATGTCGTTGATGATCTTGACAAGGGTGATGATCCTAAAATTTTCCAGCAACTCATTGACATAATGCATATACATGCCCCCTCATCAATGATTGTTCGATGAACAGTTTTGTTGAGGGCTTTCACTTGTACGAGGAAAGCGATTTGAACCAGTAACTGAGGTTCGTATCCTTTATGATTAAAGACCACAAGATTGGAATCTGCTAGGTCAATCCCACCTATTTCTGATAATAGAGCCTGCTTTTGGGAGGGGCAATTTTGCAGTACCTCAAGAGTCGACATAGCGGACGGTAATTGGGCCAGATCCTCTACTATATTATAATTTTGTGCTTCCCGAGAATGAGGATTAAACGTCAATTTGTGTACTACTCCCTTTGGTGACTTTATTGTTAGCTCAGGAATTATGGGTGGCATAACTTTGATTGATGTTGTTGTCAAACTACTAGGTTGATCTCCAGCCTTGTTGTTCGACAGCTATGGATTCTCGTAATCTTTATTCCTTGTCGATATCAAAGAATCCATTTACTGTTTCGAAATGGAAAACATAAGCACTTGGGATGGGGAAGCATTATTTCTAGCAACCAGATTGGTTTCTGGGTTTGGAAATGGATCAGTCAATACCGTTGAGGTTTTTGAACTCTTAAAGAACTTCTTAATCTCAGTTTTATGCAGACAATCTCTCGTCCAATGGTCCTCATCACACATGTGAGATGGCTGACTAGGTTTCTTTTGCCTAGAAGGGTTTCCAGAATATTTTTCAGGAGTTGAATCATCCTGTTTTTTCTTTTTATTTTTCCCTTTCTTCTTGCCCCCTGGTTGCTTCGGTTCTTTGCCTTTGTCAGTCGACACGACATTAACCTCCGAGGCAGGAAGTTTGTCATTTTCCTTTTTATTGGAAACTGCAAGGTCTTTACCAGATGGGGCCTTTTTAGTTTGCGTACTTGAGGTTCCAATCACGTCGTTGCCATCATGAGAGTCCCTGTTTGATTTAAGAGGAGGAGGAACGAAAAACTTTGGTCTAGGAGCATCAGGAATTTTGTCATAGAGCGTGCCAGAATGAGTATAGATCAAGTCTATAAATTGTGCATGAGCAATGACTTGCTCTTCAGTGACACTCCTCCCCTGGCCACATCTTCTGTAATAGAAGGTAACAGTGACTTAATAAACCATTCAACTAGAATCTGATCAGGAACATATGTCTTTACCATTCAATGACGACATCGCCACTCATGAATATGATCAGATATGTGAGTGGTTGTTGTCTCCTTCAAATTGGTAAGGGGCTCCATTCCTGTTTCGTACCTTATGGGTAACTGAAAATGGGTTAAAAAGATGGTGGCAAGGGCACTGAAGTTATCGAATGAAGCTCTAGGCAATTCAATGTACCAATTCGCTTCCGAACTAGTTAACGTTCGCTAAAAAAGGTGAAGCCTAATCGAATCATCATTAAGGGTGTTGGACGAACACCACGGATGAAAGGTCATCACATGATTCGATGGATATTCACCTAGATTTCCATTGAATTTAGGAATATCTAATGGAAGTTTATGAGGAATCACCAGCCACCAAGGGGCGTAAGCAATTGGATCATTTGTTAACCGATTCAGATCTGGTAAATCTAAAGTTGCTACGAAAGGAAATTGCTAATTCAGGTTTGGCGAAGCATACTTAGGATAAGATGGGATCGCCTAAGAAATGGGTCTTTGCATACCAACATAATGTATTTGATGCTAATAACTTTGATAAGGTTGATGGGCATAACCATTATAATATGATTGCTGGTAACCTTTTTGAATATACGGCTGCCCATTACCCGCAAAGCTTTGTTGCTCAGTTCCTCGGTAAGCTTGCTGGAATTGTGGTTGTTTATATTCCACCAGCCATGGCTGTGAGACCATTTGCTATTGTCCAATACTGGATGTTTGACCAAGATGAGTGGTGATAGTACCTGTTTGAGCCTGAGTCGCTTCAGTTAAGGACCCACTAATCGGCAGTTGTGATTGAGTCGTAGAGATAAGAGGTTGTTGTATTACGACCTGAGAGACTTGATGTTGACATACAATAGGCAGTGCTTGTACTTGCAAAACCGTCACAATAGCCAGTGTGGTGGGAATATTCGACACAGGTTGATTTTTTTGCATTGAATATACAACTCTTGGTTGTTGAGGTAGTATTGGTATCCAACCACTAGATGCAATTCCATCTTGACCTGAATTTTGTTGTGAACTCTCATATGGTTGCTCTCCCGGAGGGAACAATGAAAGGGTATACTGCCCCCATATGGTGGTAATCCAGTGTTCAAAGGATAAATTGGTCTTTGAAGACTAGACTGCCCAAATTGATACCGATGTGAAGGATCAATTTGTTGAGACTCAACATAAGAAATTCCATATAAGATTCTGGATGAACAAATGGGAACAGACCATGTTGTCGAAACAGCCCTGGGTGGACTCCATCTAGCGGTTGAGAACTAGTTGGGAAAAATGGTATCACAATGAACATTGTCGGAGTAGCGAAAGGAGGCTCTGCTACTGATATATCAGACGACACGGTCCTAGATGTTGATTGTTGTTCAAACATATCAAGTCTATCCAAAAGATTTCCTAGCGATTCTACCGGAAGTTGCGATGAATGGTGATCAAAAGAACTAACTTTTATGGTAGAAGGATACAGGTGGAGCCTAGTCCCAAAATGCAAAGGGGTACTGGATGGAATATCCTGCACAATCTCTTCTATAACAATCAGTCCAGGTGGAAGAGGTAGACCGTCAGGTCCATAAAATATTTCTGGTGCCGAAGAAGGATAGACTCTGCAACGATAGATGTTGGAGGGGTGACACCTTCTGAATCAGCCCTAGATGGAGACGGTTCAGGAATATAACTGTTTACTGTTACACTAGGATCAGTTCTAATGTCCTCTTGTAACTGTGGAACTTCTTTTGTAGAGGCAGGGATACTAGAAATAATTGGAGTAACTAGAGTCTCTGAGGATGCTGAAACACAAGTTTCAAATAAACCAGGAGACTTTGACCAAGTTAAACGAGAGCGCTTAGCCCAGAATGGTTTCAAGAGTCAAAGATGGTTAACTCGTTAGTCTCCGCGAACGATGGGGTTTTGCTTGACTTTCTTCCACGATTGCAGATTACTTGATCAACTCAAAATTAAAAGGGGAAAATGTTATTCTGAATTAAATGAATTTTACGACACCTTGACACAACTTTCTTTTTCAATTTTTAAGAGTTGAGAAAAAGCTAAAGATGACTCTAGTTGCCTTCGATTTTTAATGAGCCTGAAGTGACAAGTGCTCAGATGGACCTTTTCTTTTAGGAAGTCTGAAAAGGAACGAAAGTGACTACTCTGGAAATCTAGACAGAGGGATTACCAAACCAATCACAAAACTGCAATATACTTTTACGTACAACAGTCAATCTTCCCGAATGTTGTGTTCAGTGCATTGCGATCAATAGGGCGGCAGACACGGCTTCCTAAGGATAAAGGATATCAACCTATTGTGGTCTCCCAATATATACTCAACGGTACGTGGGAGCACAAGTCCATACTGGCACTTGTTGTATCAAAGAGGATGAATCACCCAACCTACGATGAAAACGATAGTTACCAGGCTTAACGACACCGGAATACGTCTCTAGCCTAGACTTCTAGATGTTGTGCGTTAGGTTCCAAAGTGTTTTTATGTTCATTGAAGTTTATTTTACAGTCGATCTTTCTTAAGAAGTTTTCCTTTCAAGGTTCACCATGTGATGTAGATATACAATTCCTAAAAATGCAATCTAATATGATAAACAGTTGTTTATTTTCTTTTAGCAATGAAAATCCTAGCTACTAAGGAAAGAGGAGTAAAATTCTTTCAACATAGAGCAGAGAGCACACACTAAGATGCAGTTTTCCTAAATTAATTTCCGCATGCAGTTTAAATGCAAATGCACATGCATGTATTTGTTTTTTCAGTTCCCTTAATGTGAGAATGAAAAAAAAAAACTAAGTACAGATCTCAACTATATTTCCTCAAAGCGACACTTTAGCAATTTCTTCTCAAAAACGAAAGGAAGACTAAGACGACACTTTCAATTTCGAATGGAAAGCTATTTTTGAAACTTCAAAGAATTGACAATTCAAATCAAATACAATGGAAAAAGTGTAATCAACTATCTAAAAGAGGACGAATTTATGACACTCTTTTTCTTGACTGAAAACGACAACTACGACACTTTCAAATCAAAAGACGACAATTCAATTAAACTACTATTTACAAAGGAAGACTATAAATGATGAAAAATGCATAAAAAACATTCTCAATTCCTTATCAATGGAGGCTGAATAATGTAAAGGAAGAGAGTTTCAATAGTGATATACACTGTTCATAGGCTGCAAAACTACTGAATAGAGCTAAAAACAATGAAGGAAAAACCCAAATCTGGAGGCAGAAACAGTCTCATTCAAACATCGCACCTGTCCTTAAGGGAAACAGGGATGCATCTCACCTGCAACACACGAGAGGTGCGATGCATCCAGACTACCAATGAGGGACAATGTGATGGTCCAGGGACGAGACTGAGCTTGGTTTTTACTCACATTTTGCAGCTAAGTTCAGGGATTTCAGCTGAGCTTATGATAGGCAGTGAATACAAAGTATAGGGGCTGATATAAAGAGGTTATTGAGCTACCACCAGGGAACTTAGGATGTTTGCAAGTCAAATGTTCAATTCATAAACCAACCCGGAGATTGACTGAAGCAACGTTGATCTACTTTGCAGTTGCATAGCAAAAGCAGTTGGAAGACTAGCTGGCTTAACTTCAGGCTCCGTCTGTAGTTTATAAAGCAAACAACAGTAACAAACAAACAAACTATTTTCTCCCCAATGGAGTCACCATTTTGTTTACGGGAAAACTAGTGTCCATTCAAAGTTGCTAGTACCACTAAGATGGGTAGCTATCTTAGAAACAAACAAACCAAAGTTACTTGTGTTTTCTTTTATGAGAGATAGATATGAGAGAAGCAGATAGCACCAACCTCAGTCTTTCACTTGGCTCCTTGCTTGTTTCCTCTCTCCCTTGATAGAGCTTTCATCACTCCTTTCTCACTTTTCCCACTTCACAGAACACCTGTAGAGTCAAAGCAACAAAATACCATCAAAGCATAGAGATCTATAACCATAAACAATGTAGAATCAGATGTACATTAACCATACAAATGCATACACAAATACAAGATTAAAAAATATACAAGTATATGGGGGAAATATCAAATAGCTTTATTGATAGAAGTAGTAGAAGAGAGGATTACAACCCAGCTGTCTGATCTAATGCCGTCCTCCCAGCATGAAAGCCCTCTTCACCTCATGAAAAGCTAGATCAGCCAACAATACAATGTTTCACAGAGAAACCAACAACACTTCCTTACAAAATACAAAATTCCAGCCTTTAGATCTCTAGGATGAGGGATCCACTTATAGATGTTTGCAGGTGGGTGAGTCATCTTCTGGGATTTTGATTAGTGTCATTTCATTGATAGTTCTTGGTTCCACTTGGAGATTTCATGATCTCTTACTCATCCCTAGGCGAATTCAGAGAGGCATGTGTCATATGAGCAGTTTCTAGAAGATTCTTTGGGTTTCCACCTAGCAAACTACCTCTACCATTTGTCTACTCTCACTCATCACACCCTACAGAAGGGAGTTTCAATATGCATCACACCCTTTGTGTGTAATAGGTGAGATGCATCGCACCCTTAGCACTGAGCAGTCTGTATGGTCTAGTTTTGACCAGTTCTGAGTAGTTTTTTAGGGAGAACTTCTGGGAAATGATGTAATCAATTGACCTTGTTCCTTTAGGGTATGAAACAAAACTTTTAGGGGTTTAGAATCCCTTGGTTTATGGACATATGTGATTGGGGTTGCAGTGCCCAAATATGTTTATAGCAGTCATAGTTTAGATAGAGATGACACGATCAAATATGGTAGATTCTTGGATACTCTAGATAGGAGAGGCAATGGACATAGGTACTATACTAGTTCTAGTTTTGATAGGCGCTATGATCATCATGGTTATCACCCTTATAGGAGGAGTGATATGGGATACATTTCGGATGAGTTTAAGAAAGTGAAGCCACCTGATTTTGATGGGGAGTTGAAGAAGCTTGAGGATGAAAAGGCCTCGTTACTTGGCATGAATAAGTTCTTTGAATCGCATGAGTATACAGAGAATATGAAGGCTAGAATATCTATCTTCAGCCTCAAAGGGAAAGTTGATAACTAGCGAGAAGATGTAAAATGTGTCAGAGACATCAGGGTAGAGGAGTTGAGTTGGCATCAATTAAAGAGACTGTTTTGAAAGAAGTACTTGTCGGAAAGGTACTATGACATCAAAGGTAGGGAATTCTATGAGCCCAAAATGGGATTGATGACAGATGAGGAGTATACGACCAAGTTCTTGGAGCTATTGAGGTATGTACCATATATTAAATATGAAAAGGCTAAAGTTTAGAGATTTTTCAATGGATTGGCATTAGAGGTTAGAGATCATATTGAGTATGATGAACCTCAGTCACTCGAGGAAGTTATTGGGAAACTAAAGAATTGCGATGAATATTCAAAGCATAAGATGAAATCTCAGCAAGGATGGAAAGGGAAAGATAAAGATAAATGTAAATGGCAGTCGAAAAGAACAAGGCCTCAAAATGCATAAGAAAAAGAGAATGTTTCACTGCATAATAATTTCAATGGAGCTAGACAGGGGGATGGGACACAAAAAAAACATAGAGGTGATGGTACAAGATGGTTAGAGTGTTGGAAAAGTGATAAGGAGCATCTTAAGAGGTATTGTGCATATAATCAAGGTGGTAGCCCTTAGATCTATAGTTCACAGGAGGTGTAAACTGTTGGGGATATTGGGAAAAGCATTCCTCGTATCTATGCAGCGCTGGATAATAGATCAACAGATCATCAGGCATCTATCATTGAGATGGACAGTAAGCTTTTTGGTCAAGTTATTTCTATTTTGATTGACACTGGTTCTAATTATAGTTATGGTAACCCTTACTTGGTGGATAAGTGTGGTTAGAATAAAGAAGTGTATGCATAATCTTGGTTAGTGCAGTTGGCTACAGGTACTAGGAAGAGAGTTCATCATTGGGTAAGAGGTTGTGCATATGAGTTGAATGGTATGCCTAGTTTATCACAATTGAATGTATTACCGTTAGGTTCATATAGTATGCTTTTGGTATAGACTGGATATATCTTCATAGGACCAAAGTGGATTGTTATGACAAAGTCATTGAATGCTTGGATGACAATGGGGAGAAGAGAATCTTATAAGGTAAGAATAAAGCAACATCATTTAGGACAGTGACAGTTATGCAGGAAAAACACAGTCGCAAAAAAGGTCGTGTGTTATTTGCAGTGCACATTTTTAGTGATAATGGTAAGGAGGATGAGGATGCAGATATATTGAGTAGGTAACCAATTTTACAATAGTTTCAAGATATGTTTCCAATAGATATCTTAGAGTTTTCTTCTCACAAAGAAGTGGACTTCTCCATTGAGTTGGTACTAGGGGCAGCACCAACATCAAAGGAACCATACAGGATAAGCACTCCAGAGTTAGTAGAGCTAAAGTTGCAGTTGAAGGAAATTCTTGACAAGGGATACATTAGGACAAGTGTATCACTGTGGGGTGCATTGGTCTTGTTTTCCAAGAAGGAAGATGGTGCTCTCATGTTATGCATTGATTATAGGCAGTTGAAAAAGATAACCATCAAGAAAAAGTACCTATTTTTAAGGATTGATGATTTATTTGATCATTTAAAGGGAGTATCAGTTTTCTCAAATATTGATTTGAGATCTAGATATCATCACGTACACATCAAGGAAGAGGGAATCTACAAGACAATTTTTTGGACCAAGTATAGGCATTATGAGTTTGTTGTAGTTCCATTTGGTTTGGTTAATGATCAAACTACCTTTATGTTCTTGATGAATAGTGTGTTGTATCATTATCTGGAGAAGTTTCTTATTATATTCATTGATGACATTTTGATATATTCTAAGAATGAGGAAGAGAATGTTGATCATTTGGCAGTAGTGTTGAGACTATTGAGAGATCATCAGTTGTATGCTAAGCTCAGTAAATGCAATTTATTTCAAACAGAGGTACATTAATTGGGGCATGTGGTCTCCAACGAAGGCATAATAGTAGATCCAGAAGATAAGAGCTATCATTGAGTGGGAAACTCCTAGAAATGTGGATGAGATAAGATCATTCATGGGGATAACAAGCTATTATAGGAGGTTCATTAGGAACTTCTCTCGGATTGCATATCCTATTACGCCATTGCAGAGAAAATGTAATAAATTTGAATGGACAGAAGAATGTGCAACAAGTTTTAAAGAGTTAAACAAGTTGTTGACAAACACTCTAGTGTTAAAGAATGAAGACCTAGACAAAGAGTTTAAAGTTTGTACAAATGATTGCAAGAGAGGAATTGGTGGAGTCCTTATGTAGGAATGATAGGTAGTCTGTTATGAGTCGTGGAAAATGAATGAGAACAAACAAAACTATTTGACACATAATCTTGAATTGGAAGCGATCATTCATGTGTTGAATATGTGGAGGCATTATCTTCTTGGCAAGAGGTTTGTATTGATGAGTGATCATAGTGAGTTGACATAATTGTTTGATAAGCCAAATATGAATTCTAGACAAGGTATGTGGCTGGCCACAATCAGTGAGTTTGAATTTGAGATCAGGCACATCAAGGATAATGAGAATAAGGTTGTAGATGGTCTTAGCAAGCAGATACAGGTAAATGACATTGCAGCTATGATTTCATATGGGACTGACCTACAGGATCAGATTTTATAGGAAGGTTAGAAGGATGACAGGTATAGAGAGCTTATGCACAGGTTATAGCGGAATACATGTATAGGTATAGATGCACAAGATGCAGACTATAATCTCTCATCAAATGGCTTGACTAGATTTAGGGACATGATATATGTTCTAGACAATAGTGAGCTCAAGAAGATTATCTTGAGGGAGTTTCATGCAAAACCGTATTTAGGTCACCCAGGCTACCAAAATACATTGAAAGAAGAAAGATAGAGTTGAACACATATAACCAAAAGAAGCATCAATGCACAATACACATGAAAATACCTCAGGGAAAGCCTCAACTAAAAACCCCACTATTTGTATTATCATACAAGGTGGAAATACATAGGAATTATACAAAGCCTTAGCTCTCAGTACAATCCTCATAGATGCTCACAGGCAATCTAGGCTTCTCACAAGCCTTCCTATCTACCCTCCAAGCTCCTATTTCCTTGCGTTGTTCCTCTAGGATGATTCACCTTAAACTAATTGGAACACTGCTCTTACACACTGTAAAACTGCACAATCATCAAGGAACCTTAATCCTTCCACATGCATGAGTTTTCTTTATAGGAGAAAACATGCAACTGATAGTACATTGTCCTTGACTTTAATCTCAATTGGGTCTTTCTCAGAATAGACATGCATGAGTTTCTAATGAGTGAATCTTCAGTTATCTGGAGTACACTTGTTGAGTGCATGCATGCATCAACTAGTTGATAACTCACAATCAGTTCCTCAAATAGTTTGGAACTAATTTAATTGGACGTAACTCAGCAAACTGAGTTAACTAATTACAACTCAAATATAACTCAATCTTATCTCCTTAATTAAGGGATAATCTCCTTAATTTAAGAGATAATTGTTGCATGACTTCAAAAAGACTTCTAACTTGAATTTCTCCAACTAATTAATCCATAATGAATTAATTAATTATTTCCAAGCATCTGGTGAGACTAAATTCGATTTTAATTCACAATTTAAATTCAAGGACAAATTAAAATTGGAATATTTTGGATTCTATTTTTATCATTTCTTGTTGCTATTTTCAATAGAGGCAAATAGGATAATGTCCAACACTTTAGACCAATTTGCAAATCATACACCATCGTATCAAGACCTAATTAACATCAAAGTCCCCCACTATCAACCAAGGGTTATACCCACCTTCTATACACCTACCAATGTAGGGGTAAATCCTATGTATTATAGGACACCTCCACTTAACGTACGGGTATGTAGCACAAGTGGACAATTCAGATAAGCAATCCCTTCATGGATATAAGGAGTGAACTGGACTCAAGCATTGGAAACAACTTGTCTCAGGCAGACAACTCAACAAGTTTGGGAAATTCAGAAAATGGAGGCCATCAAGCATAGGTGTGGCATGGTCTCTTTGTTTTTAACCATATTGCAACATACTTTTGTTGCATCTTACATGGCCATTCTGGATACATTTCCATAATGTATTCAGATAGAGTTCAAAAGAATAAATTAAGCATATAGCTTAATACAATAGTTAAATATACACTATGTTCAATTATGGTTTACTTCTGATTTATTGTGCTTGGCCTTTGATTGCATGTGCTTTTTTTGTAGTTTTCAACTGAAAGTAGTGAGTACATGCATTCATGGATACATATACCAACAAACACATACAAAGTACATACATTCATGGATTCATATACCAACAAACACATACATAGATATTTTGTTAGTTGATTACACATATAGTTATAGTTCTACCTTGACATTCATGGTTGATTACACATACAAGTAGTTGGACAACATACCAACAAAAAAAGAAGAAGACAATTATTGATTCACATATGAATCACAATCCTATAAGCTCAACTAAGGACTCGTCATATACCTCCTCAACGTCTAGTTGAGGAAGCCATTGAAAAGTAAGAATAATAAAATAATCGACTGATTATATTGGATTTAAATGAAACAATGACTACACGAGTTGATACACCAAGTAGATGAGGTTATGTTCAAATCAAATATATAAAGCTCCATTTGCATCTTGATCTAGGTTAAACCCTTTCCGTTTTATGTAAGGATCCAAAAACTACTGTAATTGTGCTTAACAGAACTGAGAGAAATATCTTAGATGAGAATTATGATCCATTGACAATGCTCATGACACAAACCCTCTAATAAACCCCTCCGGAAGAACTGACATTCTAGTATTATTAACAAGTGCTTCCAATGATAAGTTGAGGAAAAATAACTCTAGAAGGAGATAAAAAAACAGAAGAAGCAAGCACATGAAGTGGTAGACAATAGAAACTAAAACAAGTAGTTATGATCGTGATAGAATTTTTTTGTAATGATCCAAAAAATAATATAATTGTGCTTAGTAGAAGTGAGAGAAATGTATTAGATGAGAATTATGTTCCATTGACAATGTTAATGACACATGAAACCTCTGATGAGCCCACAAAGTGGGAGCTTAAGTAGCAACCCACATGTATAGACCTTCCCCATGGTCGATTCAAATTAGATGATCCCACCCAACAATTCTAGAAGACATTTTTAATGAGTATGAAGGATTTTCAAATGGAATACATGTCTTTTAATGAGTAATCTATAAATCCAATATCAAACCATCAATTAGCACACTACACCCTTTCGCAATGAGTGAAGACCTTCCCTGCAATCACTATATCTCTACATAATAAAATTAGCAACAAACTGATCCAGGTGGATATTGGTGGCCACCTGCCAAGTCCACCTGGACCCCCACCATTCTCTTTCTCCACATTTTCAGTTTCCTTAATTGTAGCACAACTTACTATTTTTAGCAGTTTTTCGGGTCCTGAACTTCCG
>APFE030333103.1:2987-29343 GCA_000404065.3 Pinus taeda
TTATTGGGGTCCAATGTAAGCAACTCATTTTCAAGTTGATGGGCTCTAAGTTCATTTTTTATTCCAAAAACTTTAGTAATATGTTTCAATGCTTCATCAGGAGTATCAAGTTCTGCAATATGGAATCTAAGATCTGGAGAAATAGACATCCATATCAACCCACGTGCTTGATCTTGCCTATTTTCCCATTTAGCTACCTTATCTTCATCTTCTAGTTTGGTTTCTTGGCTTGTGGCTATTCTATAAAGACCTTTACTTCTAAGTAAATCCACAATGTAGGACCACCATTGGATGTAGTTGGTGCTATCAAGAAAAACTTGGCATGGACTTTCCATTTTAACAGAAACTGACGCTATATATACTGAAACTAAGTGTTCCAATGGAAAGATCTCGAAAAATTAGGCTGGTTAAAAAAAAAAACGGCTCTGAAAACGGGTTCCGGATGAAGAAGTTAGGGCTTTTTGAAGAAACGTTGATGAAGATGTCGACGAAGTGCGGGACTGTGCGGAAATGAAAAATCCGCCCCCTTTCCAAACTTAATCTAATTAGCTCAACAAAAAGGAGACTTGAACTCAAGACCTCTACTCTCATAAATTAGCGTTGGAACAAGTGAGCTAAACTAAAAGTTTAGGAGAGAGAGAGAGAGAAAGAGAGAGGGGGGTGTTTTTTTTTAGTCACTGAAGCTTTGGGTTGCGTGCTTGCTTGAGAAAGCTCTTTTTCCCTAAAAAAGAGAAAAACACAAAACCCAACACGGACATACAAACACAAACAAGCCTTACGGCTTGAGGTTAGCTTTACCCGGAAACTAAATATTTTCCTCAATTTTTCTGATTTTCCGAGATCACACTAAGGCGCAGCGGAAAAGAGCATACACATGAGAAAAATCCTGGACTCTGTTTCTGATTTGCCCAGATCGCACAGAGTCGCAGGGCAAAGAGCATACGCAGAAATGAAAGGTATAGATCCGGTAATAAACAAAGAAGCTAAATAAACCAAAATAATAAACAGAGAGAAAATAACTAGAAACTGCAAATAAACACTGTATACCTCCAGATCTTAAAAATGACATAGCTAGGGCTACCAGAAACCTTTTCGCATGAAACGAAAGGGGTGCTTCACTGGAACAGATGCTCCTAACACAATAAAGCAGTCCTCTCGGCCCGAAAGTTGTCAGAAACAGTAGATCTAGGAAACGGTAGTCGGATGCAGTTCTACCGGCTTCAGATTTGGATCACCAACGGACGCAGCCCTCAAATAGCTCTGATACCATGTAGGAATTTCCAGGGTAAATTCCTTAGACAGAACACCAAAGGACACCGCTCACAAACAAATCACAGATCAATACACCAGTATTTTTGACGTGGTTAAAACCCTCAAAGAGGGAAACAGTCCACGGCCTGAGCCAACGCGGCCACTTCAGGGAATTTATTAATAAAAGAATGAAATTTTACATAAGCTTCTTTCATGAACAGTTAACCTACAAATGACCCTCCATGCTCTTTAAACAGAGATCATGGAACAATCAGGTGTTAAACCATGGATCAAGTGTTGGTAATACCGAGGAGAGAATAAACCGTCGGATCACTACATATCATGATCGTCGAATTGTAAGTTACAAAAGTACATAGTAAAGAAACACACTTTACCTAACTCTACACTAGACCAAGTTATACTTAACTATTTCCTATGTGTCGGAATATCCTAACACACATTTCCAAGTTAATTACTAATTGTTGGGTTTTGTCAAGATATGTTTAACATGTTTTGATTCATAAAATTGATTATCTCAAAAGCATTTTTGTATCTTGCAATATCTTGTGCTAACAATCTTTTGTTTACATTTTTGAGTTACTTTGTTTTCTATTTTAAGAGCATTGCATTTTACTTTGAGCAAATATATCTTTAAATTGTTGAGCAAATTCCTTATAAAACATTGGTTTTATGGTTTTTTCATGTTAATGATTGTCATTGTTATTTCAAGTTGTTCACATCATATTTGCTTAAAAATCCTTAAAAGTAATCCATTTTCACTATAATACTCTCTTAGAACCTCACATCTTAATTTAGTTTTTCTCTAGGGACCACCCCCCATAGCTAACCTAGGAGATAGCTTAATGGAGAGAGTTGGGATCAGTGTGACAACTCCTCCTCTTAATTCCTTACCACAAACCACACCTTGTGGGGTTAAAGGCTTTTCTTACTCACTTGTAGGTAGGTGTAGGCGGCAAGCAATTATAAGGGAACTCAGGCCCTCTTGCTGAAGAAATGGACAATCAATTTCAGCGCGAGGGTAGAAAAATTAAATCTAGTGCCTATTTGGGTTCGGCTACCAACCCTTCCCCCAACTTTTTTGGTCATAAAGCATTTTTCAAGAGGTCAAATGTTGAAAATGTAGCGAGTGAAGATCTTATGGCTTATGCCTTCGCTAGTGAAGACAACAGATTTGTCTTTCTCTGGCATGAGTGAGAGCTCATGAGATAGACTTCAATTACGATGTTTTTTTTCTAGTTTGTTGGAATAATCATCAAGATTGCATGCATACAGTTGGAGCTTTAGTTACGTGGAGTGTTCTTCAGTTTGACTACAGGATGAGGTGGTAGTTACAAGTTCAATTAGAACAAGCTTGGTCTTCAACGTTGATTAGAGAAAGAATGAGTTAAGACTCTAATGTTGATTGGAGAAAGAACGAGTAGAACTCTCACTTAACTCGTAATCATAACTCAAACTTCTAAATTGAGCTAGGCCTACTTGCATGCTCGAATTGGGTCTATAAAGAGAAGGACAAAAGCACAGGATCAATCAATTCTTGTGAGATCATTCTTTGTGTGTGAGGTGTGCATAATTGAGGAGCTTGTGCACAAGGAAATAGAAGATTTGCGCTAGGAAACAGGAGCTCCATTACACGCTAGGAAATAGGAGAAGTGTACAAGGAAATAGGGCCTCCAATGCACAAATAAATCAAAGCAAGGATCAGGGAATTCTCAAGGCAAGTCTAGGCTATTTAGCAAGAGAAGAATTGTGTTCTCATAGACATATTGTTGGGTGCAAAAAACAACATGAATGTAATAGATCCAATTGCTCAAGAACAAACAACTAAATACCACAACAAAGAAAGTAGGTTTTCCCTTTCAGGTTTCCTAGGTAAACAAGAGTGTCAATTTGTGTGCATGTATTTTTATCACTCAATTATTTTCCGTTGCTTATAGATGTTAAGAAACTTCGTATCTTGATTAAAGTAAATCTGGTTTCAGTTTTCAGTAATTCATCTTAGTTGCAGAGTTTCAAGAAAATTAACTTGGTATCAGAGCAGAGTTCAACATAAAGACCAGCACCAAATTAATCGGTCAATAAAGAGCGCAGTTCAGGTTGAAGGCTTGCGCTAGAGTTTTGAAGATAAGTTTTTGGATAGCAAGATGTCATTCCAAGGACTAAGGTCAAATCATTGTTTAGAGGGAGCTTCTAACTTCTGCTCATGGTGGGAGCGGATCTCAGTGGTGTTGGAGGATAATGGGGTGCTAAAATTAGCAAAGAATCAAATAGTACTACCTCAATATTCCCAACAGTTAATCCAACATAACAAGAATGACGCCAAGGCTAGGAGGATCATTATTCAGGGGGTCAAAGACCATACTATCCCTCATCTCCATGGGAAGAAGACATCATATGAGATGTGGAAAGTCATCTTAGATTTGTATCAAGGTTCCACTAATGTCAGGAAGCTTTCTCTAAAGGACAAGCTAAGAAATATTTGGATGAGCAAAGGAGAGCCCATCATTACGTACCTTTCCAAGTTCACCCATGTTCTAGATGAGCTAGCTGGAGTGGGCGATACTATAGCAAACAATGACCTTGTGAGTCTTGCGCTACTGGGACTTCATAAGTCTTGGGGGAATTTCCAGGATGCAACCAATGGCAAAGAGAATATTCCCAGATGGGAAAGGTTGTGGTTATACTGCATCCAAGTAGAAATCCAAAGGGAGAAAAGAATTCGAAGATCAGTGATGACAAAGGACAAGGAGAACTTTTCCTTGGCAGGCAAAGGTAGCAAAGCTAAGGGCAAGAAGGGCCAAGGCAAGGTAGAGTCTAGTCAGAAGGGCGAGAAGAAGAAGAAAGATCTGAGCAAGATCAAAAGCTTCCACTACCACCAGTTCGGGCACTGTGCCACTAAGTGTCCTAATAGGAAGAAGGGGTCTAGTAAGGACCATGTGGCTGCATCAGCTGAAGTAGATGTGTTTTCTTTTCAGTTCAAGAAAGACTTGTCATTGATAGCTTGCATGGCATGCTCAGCAGGAAACATCGTATGGTATATTCATTCTTGAGCATCCTTCCACATGACCAAGAACAAGGAATACTTGAGCCAATTAAAGGATAAACACATGCAGTTTCACAATGAGTTAGGAGATGATGGCAAGTACTTGACTAGGGGAGTTGGTACTGTAAGCTCTGAGAGGGAGTCTGGTAGCTCTCTCCATCTCAGGGATGTCTTCTATGTTCCAGACCTTAAGAAGAATCTTGTTTCTATTGCCACCCTAGAGAACAAGGGCTATGATGTCATCTTCAGTAGAGGTAAGGCTTACCTCAAGCACTTAGTATCTAGAGCAATGAAGCAAATTGGTATGAGGATGAAGAATCTCTATAGTTTGCAAGTTGAGACATGAGCAGCGTTGAGCAGCAAGGCAAGAAGTTCACAACGCAGAGATGTGGGGGAGCTTTGGCACAGACACATGGAGTATTTATATCATGGAGCGCTAAAGATCCTTCAACAGATATCCATAGGACTACACAATGTGCATTCGATCAGCATGATGTGTGCAAGGGGTGCACACTTGGCAAGTATGCTAAGTTATCTTTTTAGGGCCAAGACAACAAAGCCAAAAGGAATTTTGGAGCTTGGTACATTCAGACGTATGTGAACCCTTCTCTTCTCCATCACTCATGAGACATAGGTACTATGTCACATTCATAGATGATCTTTATGAAGGAGGAGGTCTTCTCCAAGTTCATGGAGTTTAAGGCCTTGGTAGAAAACCAGGCTAAGAAGAAGATCAAAGCATTGAGGAGTGATAATGGCGGGGAATATGTCTCCAATGCCTTCAAGGACATGTGTGCCAAGGAGGGCATTAGAAGAGAACTACAACACCCCACAACTCTCAGCAGAATGGGGTGGTTGAGAGGAAGAATCGTAGCATAGTTGAAGTGGCCAAGACCATGCTGCATGACCACGGGCTACCCATCTTCTTGCGGGCATAGGCATGCAACACTGCAGTGTTTCGGCAGAACAGGAGTCCACGCAGAGATCTTGGACAAGTTACACTGGAGGAGGCTTTCACAAGCAAGAAGCCTAATGTTTCTCACTTCTGCATCTTTAGCACAAAAGTTTATTGTCAAGTGTCTAAAGAGAGCAGGAAGAAGCCAAAGCCCACCATTGAAAAGGGAATTTTCATGGGTTACAGTAAGACATCTCAGGCATACAAGGTGTATATACCATCACTCAAGAAGACAGCTATCAGGCGGGACATGAGGTTTGAGGAGGACAGAGCTCTTAGTGCATCCTTGGAGCGAGAGCAAGTTGGATAACCTAAGAAGGAGCTACTCGCTCCCAAGCAGGAGCCTCAGCCAATATCACAATTTGAGTCTCAGCCAAGTAGTAAGCAGACCGCACAGCAAGATGACCAAGAGTCATTACAGGATGAGGAGAAGAGACTAAGATGAGTGGAGACAGTCACTCAGTCAGTGACTTCCATCACAAGGAGGAAGAGAGCCAAGTGGGCCGAGAGGTTGATTCAAGAGGACCGAGACCGAGTTGAGACTCCTAGCTCTATGTTCAAGCAGAGCGAGCAGCCACAGAGGTACACAAGATATATGGTATCGATGAATAAGTTGTTCGACACAAAGCCTTCATGTTATCAAGAGGCAGCCTCTCAAAAGGTTTGGCAGGATGCCATGGTGGAGGAATATTCCTCCATCATGAAGAACGATGTCTAGGAAAATGTGCCACGCTTAGAGGGAAAATCAGTGGTAGGCTCACGTTGGGCGTACAAGGTGAAGCATGGAGCAAATGAGAGTGTGGAGAAGTACAAGGCCAGGTTTGTGGCCAAGGGATTCTCACATGTTGAGGGCATCAACTATGAAGAGACATTCGCTCTACTGGCACATTATTCATCCATAAGGACGACTCTGGCACTTGCAGTACAGATGGGGTGGAAGATCCACCAGATGGACATGAAGACAACATTCCTCAATGAGGTGGTTGAGGAGGAGATTTATATGGGACAGTCAGAGGGGTTTGAGACTTTCAGCAAAGACACTCATATTTGTTTGCTGAAGAGAGCTCTATATGGGCTCAAGTAGGCAGCGAGAGCATGGTCCACTAGCATTGATAGCTGCATTCGGGGATTGGACTTCACTAAGAGTGAGGCAAATGCCAACCCGTACTACATCACGGTTGGAGGTCTTCCACTCATTCTAGTGCTCCATGTTAATGATCTTATATTGACTAGAGCAAAGAGCTTGATTCAGGATTGCAAGGTAGACCTTGCAAGGGAGTTTGAGATGAAGGATATAGGGTTTATGCACTATTTCCTCGAGATAAAGGTATGATAGGGTGATAGGGAAATCTTCTTGGTATAGGGAAGTACACTATAGAGATCCTCAAGAGGTTTCATATGCAAGATTGCAGCCCCATGACCACGCCTCTAGTTACAAAGTTGAGGAAGGTGGACCCTAGCAAAGCAGAGCAAGCAGATGCTACATTGTACAAGCAACGCATCGGGTCGTTGATGTACTTAGTCAACACACAACCTGACATATGTTTTGCAGTGAACCAGTTGAGCCAGTTTATGATGGATCCTACCAAAGTTCACTAGGTCATTGCGAAGCATGTTTTGAGATATCTCAAAGGCATAGCAGATTATGGATTATGGTACGAACAAGTTAATAGAATGAGGCTTAAGGGCTTCACAGATGTAGATTGGGCAGGGATCTCAATAGATAGGAAGAGTACTTCAGGTTACGTCTTCAACATTGGGTCAGTAGTTGTTTCCTAGTTCAGTAGGAAGCAGACATCCATTGCACTCAGTTCAGCACAAGCTTAATACATGGCTACCAGTTTGGCAATGTGTGAAGTTATCTGGATGAGGAAGTTGCTTGTGGAAATTTTCAATCAAGGAATGGAGTTCACTGCGATACACTTTGACAATCATAGTTGCATTAAGCTCTCTAAGAATCCAATGTTTCATGATTTCTCCAAGCATATCGAGATTCGGTATCATCATCATAGGGATTGTGTGCGGAAAGGGATAGTGAAGCTATTGTACATTCCAATAGAGGAGCAGACCGCAGATAGCTTGACCAAGGCATTGACAAGAGGCAGTTTCATCTATTTCAAAGATAAGTTGGGAGTTGTAGCGAGTGAAGGTCTTCTGGCTTATACCTTAGACAATGAAGACCACGTATTTGTCTTTCTCTAGCATGAGTGTGAGCTCATGAGATAGAATTCAGTTACGATGAGTAAATTTCTAGTTTACTAGAATGATCATCAAGTTTGCATGCGTAGAGTTGGAGCTTCAGTTACATGGAGGTTTCTTCAATTTGACTACATGGCGAGGTGGCAGTCACAAGTTCAGTTAGAACGAGTTTAGTCTTCAGTGTTGATTGGAGAAAGAATGAGTTAAGACTCCAGTGTTGATCGGAGAGAGAACGAGTAGAATTCTCAATTAACTCGCAATCATAACTCGAACTTCAAAATTGAACTAGGCCTCCTTGCATGCTCAAATTGGGTCTATAAAGAGAAGGACGAAGCCACAAGATCGATCAATTCTTGTGAGATTGTTCTTTGTGTGCTAGGATCTCCCCCTCAATACAACCTACAATCTGTAGGTTGCCCATCGTTCCCTCCC
Organism: Pinus taeda; assembly: GCA_000404065.3. Taxonomy (NCBI): domain Eukaryota; kingdom Viridiplantae; phylum Streptophyta; class Pinopsida; order Pinales; family Pinaceae; genus Pinus; species Pinus taeda. The sequence continues at coordinate 10,886 of APFE030333103.1, forward strand.
CTGCTGCATTTGCTCCTCCCATTTCTAATCCCAGTGGTGGAATGGGGATTATCGAAGATCTTTCTACGTCCTCCTCATCCAAGGGTCGTAAATCTTTTCTCTCAAAAGCCACGCGTAAGGCTCGTTATGAGATACAAGCTAGGAAACAAACCTCGATTTGAAGGACACTTAGAGCTACAAGCCCTACAAATGGTTCATAATGAAAGTTCTTTCCCTAAACTGCAAGGGTCTAGTTAACCCCTCCAAAAAAATGGCTTTGAAAAGACACTTTGATCGCTACTCTCCTTAGGTCATCTTCCTCCAAGAAACCATGTTGGAGGGAGAAATGGCCTCCAAGGTTATGCACTCTATCCTTCCAAATTGGAACTTTTTTACTATTGATGCAATGGGCAGATTCAGTGGCCTAATCATAGGTTTGAACCCAAACCTATGCGACTAAATTCAGCTTGGTCCTCGAAATCTTTGCTTGCAGTGGACCTCTCTTCTGCTGATCTGTACTCAACTTGTCATTTATAAATTTTTACTAAATTCAGCTTGGTCCTCGAAATCTTTGCTTGCAGTGGACCTCTCTTCTGCTGATCTGAACTCAACTTGTCATTTATAAATTTTTATGAACCGTATCATGACAGACAAGAATTCTAGTCCTTTGTTGCTAGTCTTCTCGTCTTCAATTTTGATCGTGTTATTCTAGGTAGGGATCTAAATTTTACTTTGGGGAACTGTGAATTCTAGCGGTCCTCTACCAGACCAAACCCTCTATCAGACTTTACGGTTCTCCTCCCAAAAATCTCAACCTCTGTGACATCCTTCCATCAAATCTCATGCCTACTTGGTCAAATAATCGAAGTGGTTCAACCAAAATTGCTAAACGATTAGACAAATTTCTTATTTCAGAGAGACTGCTAGATTCCAATCTTAAAATAAAGCAATGGTCCTCTATTAGGGGAAGCTCAGATCACATGCCCATTTTCTTGGACCTAGATTCATTTCCTGATAAATTGCCCAATAGTTTCAAATTAAACCCCAACTAGTTAGATGATCCCTCTTTGTTATCCCTTCTCAAATCAGACTAGTCCCATTTCTCCCCTGACTCCCTAGAATCCCCTTCCCTACAATTCCAAAGGAATCTCAAAAGAGCCAAGGAAATCATTTGCGATTGGGCCAAAAAAAAAAGGAAGAATCTAACAAAACCTTAACAGATATATAGAATCCAATATACAATCACTTTGGAATCAACTCTCTTCTCTTGATGCTCTGGTCGACCTCCATGACCAAATATCTACACTCAAGAAATTTAGGAAGGTGATTCTTCTTGGCCGTGAGAAGGAATGGTGTTTAAAGAGCCAAGCCCTTTGACTCTCTACAAGGGATGACAATACCAAATACTTCCACAGAGTGGCAAACCATAGAAAAACTATAAACACCATATGCGGTATTATGGAGTACTCTAGCGCTTTTGCCACCTCTTTCTAATATTGCCAGTGAGGGTTGTGTCGAAGAATGTAGCTATGGTTGGTCTTCATAATCCTTGATGTATTTATAATACTATGGAAAAAAACATGAAAGAAAATTAAATTTTGAATTAGAAGAAAGGAAATCAACAAAACCACCTATAATCAAGATCCTTGAAAATAGTTCATACTCACATAAATAACATATTTACCATAAGTTACTACCCACCATAGTTTAAGCAAGTATTTGCATAAAATATAGGATAAGGAACAAGATGTAAATAAATATACTTACTAGGAGTTACTGTCCACCATTATTTAAAATTTATGTGTTCTTCAACACTTCAACAAATATGAGTAAAAATGTAAATGTGCAGACTTACTAGAATTTAATTTACAAAGAGACGTGACATAATTTACAAAGAGCCATGTCTCTTGGGTATCTTGAGTATAAAATACACTTGAAACTTTTCATTTTATACATTCACTTATCACACACATATCTCTCTCACACACATTGTGATCTCTACTTTCCTTGCATGGTTATTGGTTGAATTTCTGAATTGTGATTACTTGATGAAGATAAAAGAACTATAATATATATTCACAAGTAATTACCATAGTTCATAAATAGTGTTTACATTCATTGCACTCTATTTTTTAACATGGTATCAGAGCTTTGGTGAAGCAAGGAAGTCAAGGATCACATCTAAGCCTACGCAAGGAACTGAGTTGATCTCTATCTGCCAACAAAGCTAAAGATCGAGGGCACAAGTTCACAAGAAGGATATTACAAGTAGACATGCTAGGCTTGGTTGATCTCATGAGATTTGTCTCTGAAAAAACCTGAAGGACTTGTGTCAAAGGGAGTAGTTGTGGCAAAAAGAATTGCCTTTGGGAGAAGTCAAAGAGCCTCGTACTAGCTTCAGAGAGAGTAGATCTCTGAGTGTGAAATTATGGACTATCATTGACATTGTCAGGCTAGATAGTTGATATGTTGAAAGGCTGCAATGGCAAAGGGAGCAGCCAAAATTACCACAGCTAGATATGTTTCAGTGTGAGAGAAAGCACCTAATCAAGATAACAAGGAAGCAGTTGTGGTGATAGACCCAGTAAAAGGGTTGGTGTACCAGCGTGGTATAGTTGGTCTAGGCAAAATCAGTTATAATTTGAGATTTGTCTCAAATAGTGAAGTACAACTACAGATTCAGATTAGATAGAAAGTGTTGAAGACAAGAAGAGTTCATCATGATATTGTTTCAGTCTAGGCTCTGTTATGAATATGAGCCTATTGCACACATCTGTCGCACTCCATATTGTAGTGGCCAAGTATATTGCAGTTGGATTGGCAAGTTGAGAAGTAGTATGGCTTCAGAGGCTACTTGTAGGATTGTCTTTATCAGGTGCAGGTGATGACCATGATGATAGGTCGAAGCACCATGATATTTAGTACCGAGACATGGTACAGGAAGAAGCAAAGTGGCTTCAGTATTACTCTACAGTATAGCAGATTGTTGGCAAAGCCTTTGTTCCTGCGTGAAGTCTGTATATATACTTCATGGACAAGTTTTGGACTTGTTGAGAATGTCTCTCTCATTGAAAAGGAATGTTGATGAGATAGCATCGTGGACAGCTATTCTTCTTATGTCAAGTATATTGACTAGAATTAGGAAGAACGGTCCTAGAAACCCAAAATTACTCAGATAGTGTGTGGCCTTCTAGCATCAAGTTCATTAGCATCAGGCCCAGAATTACTCAAATAGAGTGTGACCTTTGGGGATTCACCATGTGTTAAGTACCGATCAGAATGATGGTGAACCAAGACTAGTTTATATCCCATGGATCAGATAGATCAGCATTATGTTGACTAGTTGATGCTAATGGCGTGCCATGTGTTAGGAAAACCGACCAAAATTATGGTCAGAGGTACCGACCAAAATTATGGTAGCCTGTTGATGATGTTGATTTACCATATTCAAAGATGTTTTGACCAGATTATGGTAATTGGTTGATGTTTTTGATGTATCATGTGTCACTATTGTTGACCCAATTATGGTACTTAGATTTGTTATAACCTTTTCTTAGAATAAATCTCTGTCAACAAATAATTTTTCTTCGACCTCAGAATTATGGCAAATTTTGAAGTATTTGTGAGCACACTAGAACAATAATAAAAGTCTGAAGAACTACTATAGATGTCAAGTAACTCAGATCAAACCTTAGCCTCAGAGCAAATCTCAGTGTATCTGAAGGTCGAGAGTCTTCTAAAATAACCTTAGAATACTATTTGTTTTGGTAACTAATATTGTTGTGTTATGATTAATGTCTCTGGAAGGTTAAGTCATTGGAGTAGATTGTTCTTAGTCCTAAGTATAAAGATTTCTCTGTTCAAAGTCGAGGATCTTGAAGTGACCATGAGAAGATCATAACATGGAAGAATTTTTAACATCATTGAAGCTATTTATAAAGGTCTTGGAGATGCCTACATACTTGAAATCAAAATCCTAGATGAATTTACAATGAAAATCAAGCATGATAAAAGTTTCCATGCATAGAATAATATAATGGGAGAGCTAAGTTTAAAGATTGATGACTTTTTGAATCGTTGGAATGAGTGTTATGCATCATCACTGCAATCTCTTATCATCATAAGATAAGCTCAGTCAAAACTCTGAAGACTTGCAGCATAATATTCTAATATACCAAAGGTACATGGATCTAGCAACAGAGGGAGAAGAAATGGAAGAACAATGCAAAGCCTATGATAAAAGGATCTATTCTAGAATCAAGATTTGAAGATCTAAGCTTAAGAGGGAGCAGGCAGATAAGCAAATTGGAAATATGCATGTCTGTGACTAGAGATGAGAGAATTAAAGAATCTCCGAGTAAGAGGGAGATCATGTTTTGCTCCAGTTGTCAAGACTTTGAAGAAGCCTCAAATATTTTGAAGGCCCTTAAGGATTCATGTGGAGTAACTATGATATTTTGTACCAAAGAAGGGGCAGATAATTTATGTTAGCTTCAAAGGGAGCTCGAAATGATCACAGTAGAATGTCTCAGATTGAGAGGGAGTTGGCCACTGAATGTGAAATTGAATTGATGAAACCTGATGAAATTTTCTTTGCAAAATTTTGACGATGATAGGCAGTTGATTGGTCCTTTAATGAACTTGACAATGAGCTTAGGTTGCTGAAATACTCTAACTCTGATTGGGCTAAAAGTGACATCGATGGAAAGAGTACATCTAGCGGGATGTTTTTGATGGGACATCTAGCGAGATGTTTTTGATGGGGCATAGCAATGGTTTCTTGGATGAGCAAGAAACAGTCTTCCATGGCACTTAGTACTGTTGACGTTGAATATATAGCAGCCTGTGCAATTTGTTGTGAAGTAGTTCGGCCTTGAAAATTGCTTGCTAGAATATTTGAGCAAGTGTTGGAACCGGCCATGATATTTTGTGACAATCAAAGTTGCATGGCAGGTCAAAGCATATTGAGATCAAGTACCACTATATTTGTGATATGGTACAGAAGGGAGCAGTGAGGCTCCTGTATATCTCCACTGATGAGCAGACGATTGACATTTCTCACAAAACCTCTGTCTCGAGAGAAGTTTGTATACTTCAGAGACAAGCTTGGATTAGTGGAGAAATCATCTATCAGTGAGAGGGGGCATTGATGTGACATCAACAGGGGCATGGCTTAGATTGTTGGTGACAACATGAACTTGGCCCGAACTATTCATGGATGGACAATAGGAGTATGGCTCAAACTGTTGGTGACAACAAGAGCTTGGCCCGAATTGTTGATGGATGGACAACAGGGGTATGGCTCAGACTGTTGGTGGCAACAGAAGCTTGGCCCCGACTGTTGATAGATGGACAACAGGGGTATGGCTCAAACTGTTAGTGACAACAACTTGGCTCGAACTATTGATGGATGGACAACAGGGGTATGGCTTGGACTATTGGTGACAGCAGGAGCTTGGCCCAGACTATTGATGGATTGACAACAAAGGTATCTCTCGCACTGTTGGTGACAACAGAAGTATGACCTGGACTATTGGTGAGATAGCATGAAGGATGAACATTCTTGAAAGGAATGGTCTTTGAGGCCCCGACACTCTAGGAGTGGGTGCCTCTTCAGCATCATGGCCTAGAGAAAGGCCTTTGGATTTGGGACATGGTTTTCCCTAGGGTTTGACCATGGGGGATGGCAACCATGAACTAGTCAAAGTACCATGAGGTGAGGTGCATGTTACCACTCAATCTAGAAAAACCTAAGGAAGGAAACCTATAGGTATACACTAGGTAATAGCAATGGGACAATGGCTCACTATCACCTAAGCCAATGTCCCTTGCTCTTTACGGCCTTTCACCAATGGTAGGAGTCCTGGTAGAATGATAATCACCTTTGATAAATGTACTAAGGTTAATAGTGTTAGGTGATGAGGTAGGACCTCTTAAGGGAAGCTCTATGTGACAACATGGCACTTCAAAAAGTACTTTGCTCCCTCTAAGAGACCTAGAGAGAACTTGCACGAGATCTAGGGTTTCGTGAATTATCATGAACAATGATGCTTTCAAGACCAAGACAAGGAGAAGAAAGGGCTTCTTATGATTTACTCCATCAAGTACTAGGCCCATACAACCCTCAAATATGTCCCCAATGTCAAGGAATTGCAAGCTAGGGTTTCCCTTTTAGGGCACCCCTTGGGCACAAGATTTTATGGATGACAACCAAAGAGATGTGCACCAAACTTTGAGGTATTGTAGATAAGACCTTAAAATTGAAGCATATGCTCTCGGAATCCACCAATTAACTCTCTAAGGAATATCACTCTATGCCCTAGCCTAGCCGTCCAAGAAAAGGGGAGCAAAATTTAAGAAGAAGAAATTATGGAGAGAGAAGAGCTTTGATCACCAAAGGCTTGGACCAATGCCTTGTCCTTTGGGCATATGTAGTCTTAGATCCTTAAGATTAGCCAAATTTGTCATTAAGGAGGTCAAGAATTGATGCCCTAGGAACTGTTGAAAAGTGTAACTAGGTTCGGTCTTCATAATGACATGTAAATGTGATTTTATGTAACTGATGTCAAGAAAAATAAAATTATTTTTGTAATGCTTGTCTCATGGGTTTCATGAGCAAGGAATTTTATTTTTAGTGATGGCTCCCATTGTGAGCCTTTAGGATTGGTCATAAAGTCAAAGAGAGTCAATGTCATGTATGAAGGACCCTTCTTGGGCATGTTGCATTTTGTATGAGTCATTAGATAAATATAAATAGCCAAAACCGTACATCTACTCAAGTTAAAGTGTTTTGAAAACTATTCATCCAAAGGAAGCTAGATCAAAAGGCAGTGTCATCTCACTCTCTGTGGGATCAAGAATCATTCTTGAAGAAAACTACCTTCACCAAGGAGAAGTTTCCTATCCTCTATATCATCATCAACATCAAGGAAGCAGCAAGAAGAAGAGCATCCTATCAAGTAAATATATTTATGTCCACATTTGAATCTGTCAAAATGTCTTTTTGCAAGGAAAGCAACAAATTGGTTGGGGATTCAAACTATCTTGCATGGAAGACAAAGACAGATCTGAATCTCATTGAAAATGAGGTTATGGAACATGTCAAAGACTCTATCACTAAACCAAGAAAGGAAGATGCTCAAGCTCTTGCCATGTATATGAAAGGGGAAGTTAGGGCTCAAAGGATTCTCATAGAATCCATCAAGGATGGATCCTCATCTCATATGTATCTAAACTCGAAACTTCAAAGAAATCTATGACAAATTGATAGAGTTGTATTCCGTAAGCACTGCTGAAGAAGTCATCTCATTAAGGCAAGAACTCTACAAGATGAAGATGTCAAGGGAAGATGGAATAGCCTCATACTTTATGAGGATATCTTAGATCCGGGATCAGCGACAAGATTTGGGAGAAGTCATGTTTGATAGAGAAATGACTACAGTTGTATTAAATACACTACTAGAGGGGTGGGGTAACTTTACTTCAAGTATTTATGGGAAGAAAGAAGCTACTCCATTCTAGGATCTATGGTCACTGAGCAAAATTGAAGAATCTAGATTAAAGGCCAAATCAGATGTGGGAGCGGGTGGGCAAAATCAAGCTTATGCTGCAATGACAAAAACAAAGGGACAATTTGGAAAGTTTGGTCCTCGTAAAAAGAAGAAGAACATGGCTAAACTACAATGCTATAGGTGTTAAGAATATGGACACTATAAAGAGATTGTCCTAAGCTCAAGAAGGACAATAAGAAAAGAAGAAGAGAAGAAGCCCACATTACCAAGGAAGTGGAGGAAGCTGAAAAGAAGAAATCCAAGGAGGAAATAATAGATCTCCACTATTGAGATAGTCTTCCTCACATAAGTTCTTTTCAAGTTCTTAAGTCTTCTAAGATATGGCTATCATGATTCACTAAGTAAAATAATGGGATACATCAAGGCATCATAGAAGCATTGAAAGCAAGAGCTCGGGTCATCATCATAGAAAAGCATGAAAGACGGTTAGAATCTATGGAAGTCAAGTATATAGCTCTTGGGAATCTCATTGAAAACACAAGTGGCAAGGTCATCTAGTACAAGGTTCATCATACATCTGTCAAATGGAAACATCTGTTTGATGGGGATACTTTAGATCCTCAAGATTCTATGATGGAATCTTCATTGAAAGGTTCACCGATCATGAGGGGAAGCAAGTGTTTCATCAAAAATTCCGAACTTGTGGAATTCATGGGATGATGGTATGATAACATAAAAGTGAAGCAGATCAAGGGATTGAAGCTCTTTCAATCAAGGAAGTTGTTGCAGGAAGTCTGGATGACCCAAAGGAAAATGAGGTATGTATGCTTATATTTAATATTAAAGAGTCATATGGTTGCAGGTAACATGGATCAATGCTCTATCTTGAGAGCACAATCAAAAAGAAGGATCTCCACCCTCGAAGAAATGCAGGAATGCATGGGTCACACATTCACTAGATGAAATCAACATAATATGTCATCATATGAAGTATGAGGTGGTTGACAACAATTGAGGAACTCTGATTGGAGGCTCTTGGCAATGAAATGTGTGAAGAAAGGAAGGAAGAGATGATGGAATATGCAACCATGGTAAAGGAAATGCACATCCGAAAGACCAAGAAGATTTGACTAGAATATCTCCATGAAAGATATGAAGACTCTGATGGAGTCTAAAAAAGAAAGAGACCCTTGACAATATATATATATCTTTGGGAGATATGTCGATATGTATGTAGGATGTTGACGCAAACTAGTAGATGTCATGATGAAAGACCATCACAAAGGTAATGTTGATTTTTAATGTTCATTCCTTTATTTTTTATCTGGATAGGTTTATGCAGGGCTGCCAAGGGAAGATTTATGGATGTCTTCCACCACAGATGCACATGTAGTAGGATGAAAGATCCTTAAGTAAACATGGATGAAGAAAGCAACATGGCATGAAGGAAGGCCAGATATGGACTGATGGATCACTTCCCCATGATGACATGGCTGACTCATGGATGAAAGTGATGGATGGTCAGTGGCCTATGTAGAATTCTATGACATGAAGACTCCTAGATAATGAAAAGAAGTTCATGACATTGTGAAGAGGGGTTCTCCAAGAAGCTGGTTGTCCCATCATCTCCACCTGAGGAGTTGTTGTAGGTCCCTAATTAAGAGGGAGCCTAGAAACAAGTTTCTTACTTGGAAGAAACTTGGAATTCCTAAGCCAAGGGGGGGCTTAGGTACATTCCTTCCTTAGGAATAGATATGTCCTCCCTAATTAAGAGGGAGAGATAGACATATCATTCTTGTCTTCACTTGGGAAGATAGAATGGAGGATTCGGTAAACATCTGGCATCGATGCTCTTCGAGGATGTATTAGGACATCCAAGATAAGAGTAGTCATTGAGGACTGATATTCTTTGAGGACTAGGAATCCAAGACAAGTATAGCCCTAGTGGAACACACCCTGAGAACCCGAGTGGGAACTGTTCCGAGAGAGACAATTATGAGGGTTTCTATATATCATTTTCTTGCCAGCATTGTGCTCAGATCTCGTGGAGAGATAGAGTTGTTAGTCAAGTCCTTGTTATGTGAAAATGTTGGTTGATATGATGCTAAACAGATGGGTTACCAATCTGACTCTTCTTATGAGAAATTCTTCAGATTGAGAATGACCAAGTACCAGTATGAATACCTCCCTAGTTAAGAGGGAGTGTTGAAAAGTGTAACTAGGTTTGGTCTTCATAATGACATATGTAAATGTGATTTTATGTAATTGATGTCAAGAAAAATAAAATTATTTTTGTAATGCTTGTCCCATGGGTTTCATGAACAAGGAATTTTATTTTTAGTGACGGCTCCCATTGTGAGCCTTTAGGATTGGTCATAAAGTCAAAGAGAGACAATGTCATGTATGAAGGACCCTTCTTGGGTATGTTGCATTTTGTATAAGTCATTAGATAAATATAAATAGCCCTCAAGACCAAGCAAAGTCTCCTCCTACAAGTCAGCTTCAAAGGATAATAATATCTTCATAAAAGGACACGTCGGTTCACCACATGTTATGTCGACCAATTAGCATGGGCAACAACTATAAATAGTGCAGTTCAGCCCTATTTCAAAGATAGAATTTCAGAGACAATTCAATCAAGGTCTAAAGCCACAAAGAAAGTGAGAGGTTCACTAAGAAGGTAGCCTATCACCAAGCGAAGGAAGGGCGAACATAACCAAAGTTATTTCTGATTTGTTTTGGGTGGATACTCTTCACAAGTGCAAGTTATAGGGACTGCAGAACAAGACGAGTTATTACAAGATAGCCACAGAGAAAGTTAGGGTGATACTCAAGCTATATTACCATAATAGAAGCCTCCATCTAGAGAAAAGGAATTCAGAACATATAACCGAGTTAAGAGCTTAAGCTAAGCCTGAAAATTGCGACCTTGTTTCAAGAAGTTGAGAACGGAATTTGTGATTTGAAGGGCGCCGAGAAAGGAATCTGAGTTCTAAAGGAAGTTGAGAATTGCAGGAAGCAGAAGTCTAAGGAGTAGCCAAGAAGGAAAGAAGAATCAGCAATTTGACCATCGTTGACTCAAGGAAGGAAAGGGTCAAGCTTAGAAGCTTTGTGTCTTGGTCTTGGAGAGAAAATAGGTCAAAGGTCTTGGTTTTGGTATTCGTCAATTGGAATCTTTATAAGAAGAAAAATTTGTACGTGTTTTCCTCCCAAAGAGAGGTTTTGGCCCTGGCTAATAGCCTATATTCTGTGTCTCTTATCTCTTTATAGTTTATGCATTAGTAGTTGTTTGATGAAGAAGAACACTAATAACCTAAGTAAAAGAAGATCCTAATCTAAAGAAGTAAAAAGCACTTACAAGCAGTGACTAAAAGAAGAGAAATCACTTAATTGCTATGCCCTAGATTTATTAACAGGTACCAACCCTCAACATTTACCCACTCAAAAATTATGGAGTTTTCTAGAGGAAAAACAAAATTTCATCCACTAGGAATATTCATCATTTGCCATACAATGAATAACATATGCAATTGTCAACCAAATAGCCTTCAAAATGACCTTCAATAAATTAGGGCATAATAGCATTAACCTAGTTGCAACAATTCCATACATTAGACATATTTCAAGAACAAAACTTCAATATAAAGCACCTACAAGAAGACAACATGATATACCCATCCACAATCCAAGAGATAACTCCAAAGAAGATCAAGATTTCAGCTCCAAATATCGAAATGCGTCCAAGAACATCCCATAACTAACCAAGGAAAAAGTGTCAATTTACCAAAAAGGACGAAATTCTGAGTGTGATGATGATCCAATACAAATGAAGTTGAGTTCTATTTATATGAGACCTATTTGGTTTAATTAATAGCCTAAGAGCCCCCAAACATTATAAAAATGTGCAAAATACATGCCTTGGTCACAAGTCAACCAAGTAGCTTTTACAAATTATGAATTAGGCATCCAAATGTTAGACGAATTGATGATGTCATGTTGATGTAGGGCCATTGAAGAGCCACATTGAGTCCTCTTGGTGCCCAAATGTGTGAGAGGGATCCATAAATCATGAACTAGGGGATAGCCCCTAACTCTCCATGCAAGTCATCATGTGGGGCTGCAAAGTGTGTTTGGGGCACAGAAACTAGTCTCATGGGTCTCCTGATGATAGAATAGCCTGTGATACTCCAATACTGAGGGGGCTTTGATGATGGTGCATGCCCTCCCATGTCTCAAGGGGTGAGACAAACCTCCTTTGGGCCTCAAATCAGCTACCAAACCATGTGATCACTGCTAAGTTGACTGGGGCACACTAGTGCAAATGCATCATCTCATGAATAGAGTGGAACAATGAGCAGACTGCTAAGGGTGTTGAAGGTGCCCATGGCATGAAATGAAGCTCTACACATGATGGGAGTCCCATGTCTCTCAACACTTCCCTTGAGGGTGTCAATATGATCCTCTAGTAGACTTGGGCCCCAATTAAGTTGCCTAGCCCATGATGAAACTACCTGCCAATTACATATAATGTCAAATGCGCATCCTCATAATCAGGTACAATAATTCCTTAATGCATCTAAGTGAACCAAGCTTGTTTATCAAGGGCACATTGAGACTTCACAGCGGGCTTCCCTTCTAAATTTGGGGCTTGAGCTCATAACAATGTTACCTCCCTAGGTAGGAGTGGCTAATAAACAACCCTATTAGGTGTTCCCAACCCCTAAGGAGAAAGGCAATTCCTTCCTTGGTACATCCTTTATTTCATAAGTGTCATGCATGCTGATCAATGGATGGGGACACGAGGGTCTCAAGGCCAACTACCATGGGTTGAAGGATGGCAATGATGAAGGATGTCCACAAATTGGGTGTATAAATGTAGGAGGGAGCAATCATGTATACATGAGTTACCTCGGCCTTTGTTTTTCCACCCTTCTTTATTTTCCTTTTTCCTTTTCTTGATTTTTCATTATATTGTTGCTCGGAGTCCGAGAAAATAGAGCATGTTGTGAATGATATTTAGTAGTTATTTCCCCCTTAAGGTGGGGAAGTCCATCGCCTACCAGGGGTTGGGACATGCATGGGTTCCTTGATGATGTGGGTCACTCATGGGGCCCTAGGAACTAGGGAGATAACCATAATAAGGGGTAGAGCTCATGCTTGCCTTTTGCCCACGTGCTATGTTAATGTCCCAACCATCTTTTGCATTTTATAATGTTTTTTTCTTTTGTTTGTTTTTTGTGGCCATGATATGCTTTTATTGTTCTTTTAGTTGCATCAACATCCAAGGAAACATTTCCAAGCTCGACCCAGACATGTGGACAAGGGGAGGGTGGGTGCCAGTGCCTTGTGGACCCAGAGAAGGAAAATGATGAAATAGGGCTAGTAATGTGTTAAGGGAGTGAAACATGTGGATTGAGAAAACGGGACCGCGCTACCAAAATTGGAGTTTCCCAAGTAGTGCCCTTCCTAAAGCCATAGGCCAATAGGGGAGATCCCATGGGGCTAAGTGATGTAGAAGCATCCAGCACCCTTAGTCAAAGGGAGGAATCCAAAGCGGAGCAAAGTGCGTGGACCAAGGGAGCAAAACAGGGAAAATTTTGTTTTAAAACAGATTTAAAGAGAGGAAAAGATGGAAGCGATAAGTCTCTCCAAGACTTATCTCAAAATGTAATCTGCCATGTATACGGGTTTCTTGAGTAAATCAAGGAAGGGATATGATCGGATCCTTCCCAGTGATCCGATCCAACAATGCTTCCTTATATATGTGTGGGTGTGTGTGTGTGTGTGTGTGTGTTCAGATGAGAGGGAGAGATAGATTAATAGATAGAAGACTGTGAGAATAGAGTGTTTACAATGTAGTCGAGAGACTCTGTTCTAAGGCTGAAATGCCTTAGCAATTGTAACTGTGTTGTTCTTACATAATGTATGTGTGTTTAAGTGTTGATTGTGTGTTGTCTGTGTTTTATATACATATGCATTAATGGTTTTCCAACTCTGTTTCATATGTGTGGGCACGAATGGTTTAATCCCAATTGTGAATTCATGTTGATCGACCATCGACCACCGTAGGATCGATGGCGATCCATTGAATAATGAGATATCGTTTATATGAGTATTTTGACAGACTGTGGCAGAGAACTGTGTTTAAACACATAAATCCATCAACTAGCAGACAAATGCGAGGAGGACTAAGTTAAGAAGCAAACAGTCACGAGAAGACTCAGCAACCGTTAGATCTAAAAGATCAACAGTCGAGATTGATCACATCGGCTGAAGTCTTCGTGGATAGATCAGGTCTTAACCCTTTACAAACGCTGATTGCGATAGGGCGATGCAATGTAGACCGTTGGATCGGAGTTGATCGAACGGTGGAGGATTCATCGCATATCGCGGGATAGGAGGGCCAATGGACAATGTAGTCGAGACGCCGATATAGCGATCGTCGATAAATCGGCGATCGAGGCCAAGCGAAGTTCAGCATATTGAAGGAGTGGCAACTTAAGGCGGACCCGATATATTTATATATGCGAGTATATAAACCTTGAGATCCGGCTCTATTGTAATATCGGAGATCGGGTGTATCGGGGTCTAAAGGAATAGCGCTTAAGGTGGCGGACCGACGATGTATAGAGTCGGATATATAGAATTTAAAGTCTGGCTATGTGTTCCGGTGGGTGTTTTTTCCCATTATTCCTTTGTATTGTGATTAATGTATAGTCCCGAATTTTTATAAAGGAAATCCCAATAGGGATTAATGAATGGTATCGAGCATTTTAAAAGAGAGCCTGATAATGTAATGTAAGTCCACGGTCTAGGCTAAAAGCCTAAGAAACACTTCCGATAGGCTTTGTGGGCCCATAATCCACAGGCCTCATAATCGATTTGTTTAGGGAAAGAGATTTTGATTAACCCCCAAGATCTCAATTCCATCACTAGGATTAAGGATAAGCCCCTATTTAAGGTGAGGGAACAAAACTATGGTCAAAGCCCTTCCTTCTTCCAAGTCACCAAATAATCCATTCCCAAGATGCCTAAGGAAACCAAGCATAAGCACTTGATTACACAATGAAAAACATACATTTTGGGTTAGATTTCCCACCTTCAAACATACGCTCTTGACAGATGAGTGAGGAGACATATGACTAATGCAGGGAGCCAAGATCAAAAGGCACAATGTATCGGCTACACTGGTGGTTGTCAAGGGCTACTGGCTAAAGAGAGATCTAAGAGAAAAAAGTTCTCCTATGGGGTCACCCACTTTTGGTGGGTAACAGTGCCCACCAAATCATGGTGACTAGTTGAGTTAGTACCATCGGTTAGGAGAGATAATCTGGGTTGTGGTACATATTGATGATGATGTTGATGTAGGTCAAGGGTATTGACCTACATAAATATGTTATTGATGAGATTTACCTTTTTCTTAGAGAGATCATGTATACATAAAACATTTGGATAGACATCCTTCATATGTCATGTACTCTGATCAGAATTAGGGATGTTATCCCTATATCAAGTACTTTGACTGGAATTAGGAAGAATTATCCAGTGGACAGATATTCTCCCTGTGTCAAGTATTGTGACCAAAATTAGGGAAGGTATCCTTGTGTCAAGAACTGTGACCGGAATTAGGGAGAATGATCTGGTAGAGGCTAGTTGGTGCCTTCCAGCATCCTGCTCGAATCTCTGAGAGAGTTGCTTGGATGTTTGAGAGGGTTGCTCGGATCTCTGAGAGAACTACTTGGATCTCTATCTAGAGAGAGCATGTTTTGGTATTCAGGCCTAGGTTGAGGTTGTTTCGAGTTTCACCTAGACTATGTGCACTAGTCATGTGATGGTGAACAAGGACTAGTCTGGATAGCATGAGGTTGAGGTACCGACCGGACCATGGTGACTAGTTGATATTAATGTTGTACCATAGGTACTAGGTGGATGCCATGATTATTATAGGTCAAGAGGGTTGACCTAGATGATTGTGATGCAAGAAATGTTGATATTGATTTGATAATGATGCTAATTTAGTCTTTCCTTAGAAAACTTTCAATTTGTTGACATCTTGTTAGACATTATGAATACCCTCCCTAGCTAAGAGGGAGTGTTGAAGAATGTAGTTATGGTCATTCCTCATAATCCTTGATGTATCTATAATACTATGTAAAAAACACGAAAGAAAAAATAAAGTATAAATTAGAAGAAAGAAAATTAAAAGAAAGGAAATCAACAAAACCACCTAAAAGTAAGATCCTTGAAATTAGCTTATACTCACATAAATAACATATTTACCATAAGTTCCTACCCACCATAATTTAAGCAAGTATTTGCGTAAAAGATGGGATAAGGAACAAGATGTAAATAAATATATTTATCAGGAGTTATTGCCCACCATTATTTTGTTCAACACTTTAACAATATGAGTAAAAATGTAAATGTGCAGACTTACTAGAATTTAATTTACAAAGAGGTGATATAATTTACAAAAAGACATGTCTCTTGGGTATCTTGAGTATAAAATACACTTGAAACTTTTCATTTTATACATTCACTTATCACACACATTGTGATCTCTACTTTCCTTTCATGGTTATTGCTTGAATTTTTGAAGTGTAATTGCTTGATGAAGATAAAAGAACTATAATATATATTCACAAGTAATTACCATAGTTCAAAAATAGTGCTTATATTCACTGCACTCTATTTTTCAACAGGCTCTTCTTATTTCAGAAATATTTTCCATCGGGAAAATAGTCACAATCGAGCAGGTTCTTCAAGTGGCCAGATACTTCCCTCATTTTGTCAAGCAAGAGGATAATGATATGCTTATGGAAGAGGTAACCAAGAAGGGGTTGGAGAATGTCCTCCACAGCTTACAAAAGGACAGAATTCCTAGACCAGATGAACTTCCAATTGAGTTCTATATCAAATGTTGGGACTGTTGACCAATGGAGTGGTACCTGAAGATTATAAGAAGACTCCATGCCCAAGGATGTATCAAAGGTTGCTTGTACTATCAGAGATCACCATATTACCAAAGTTTTTCAACTCTACTTCTTCTTATCATTTTCTATTGTACCCAGATTCCACAAGCCCTACAGGGATGATGTAAAGTGATTGCAGTATGATGAATTTGAGTCATGTAACAAGCCGAGGTATCTTGGGACCTTATCATCAAGTGAGTATTACTCTGGGAGGTTTTCACTTGGTTGATTATCATATCCTTACGAAGATTTAATAATTAATTGGGTTTTTTTCTCTAAGCATAACCCCGAAGTCAGAGTACGACTTGATGTTGAGGCCTTGGGTGAGTCCTAGTGTGTAGAGTCATTGTATATTACCATACTAGATCACTCGTAAACTTTCATGGAATTTGGTTAGGTCTAGGGGGGTAATTTTTTAAATTTCCCACAGGGCGGAAATTGGAATAAAATTTGTATCTAAAATGTAATAAGTGATGTCTAGAGAAGTTGTATGGGGTATGAGTAATAAAAATTGCACCTCTCACCCTCAACTTTCTACTAAGACACACTTTGAGGGGTTAAAAATGTGTTCTTGACCAGCGTTGCGGGGGAGAGCCCCCCCCCTCAAAATGAACTCGCTCCCAATTCGCGCTCCGCTCAAGAGCTACTCGGGAGCTAGTAGGGAGAACGCTCCCGAAGGGGAAGTGATTTCAGGAGCACGCTCCCTTTAAAAAAAACGGTCCCTAGCTTTTAGGGAGCGATTAGGGGAGCTCCCTAGTCTTTTTTGCAAAAAAATTGCAATAACATTCCAAATGCATTTTTTTTTCAAAGAAACAAATATTTTTTTAGTGGGGCAGCTTAATGATCAAGCTTATGGCCCTAGTATTGATATGTGATTCATGGTAATGTTAAAATCTTGAAGTAAAAGTGACATTCTCCTTAATCTTCATTTTCATCCTTTTACTTAAATTTTTAACATTACCATGAAATGACTCGGGATGTTTGAAAGTGGTTCTGACGTCCTTGGATTTCATATGGAGAAAGTAGAATTTTAGATCTCATTCAAAATCCAGAAGACTTATCAGTTTTTCAGGATTTCAGGATTGGGGGGATTGCAATGTTTCCATTGGATTTTGTCATGTATTAGGGTATGGAACTTGTATTTAATCAAAAGCACCAATCCCTCTATATACCTTGATGTTAGTGACATTGGTTGTCGAACTCCTCTATCATGACCCTATTAAAAATGTACCCATCACTCAAACAAAATTTTGACTTGACACGCTATGTTTTTTCTATCTTATGTTAATGCTTAGAGGGTGATATTAATGGCAAAGATCCCTATACAGATCCAGAGGTAATGACAAAGATACCTCTGGATATTAATGCTTAGAGGGTGATATTAATGACAAAGATCATGATTTTCCAACAAGACTAAAAAATTAGACATTTCTCGTGGCGGCAAGAAGCCCAAGCATTAGCAATAGATAATAGATTTACTTTTCTTTTCTAGTTTCTAGTAGTTTTTAACTTTTTATAACTGTTGACTCTTTCATATTTACTGTGATATTTTTTGTAAACAATATATGACAATTTAAGTTTGAAGTTTGAAGTTGGCGATTATGACTCATTGGTAATGAGTTATGAATATGATGCTTCATGAAATTTGAAAGTTGTTTCATTTCATTTCATTTTATAACATTTCATTTCATGTTAGATATTATTTGTCATAATGGATATTATTTGTTGTAATGGTTACACTTAGCTTACAAGTACAACTTTGGTGATCAATGATGATAAATGTTATATATTGAATTTTGAAAATTTGAAACTTTAAGATTGATGAATCACAAGAATCAATATGTTGTATGTTACTATGTTACTAACTTGTGGACGTGGTTGATGAAGATTATATCTTCTAGAAGATTGTTGTTATATGGTTCAATCTATGTTTTTTATGCTTTTTATATCTAATTCTTCATTCTACATGCTTTTGTTGACATATATGCATCAATAT
>APFE030333103.1:29363-61807 GCA_000404065.3 Pinus taeda
TCGCTCCCCAAATCGCTCCCAAACTGGGAGCTTCTGAAAATATCACTCCTTCTCTCGCTCCCAAGTAACCTTGTTCTTGACCCTCAAAACCCACTTTTCCTAAGTTTAATGGAAAATGTGGCACTAAATTAAGCCAACAATTAAATAAATGGAGAAAAATAAATATCCACACATGCCAAATGATGTGGAAATGAGGTGGAAGATCATGCAGGAGTTAAGGTGAAGTCTCAAGGTGATGTGGACTCCTAAAACCAAGGAAAAGACGTGCTCCAAGAAAATCGAATTTTTGGAGGGGACCACGAATTTCCCAAGGAAAAATGCATTTATTATGGAGGGGAATTCGAATTGCCTTGACGAGTCATCTTTTTGGTGGGCTTTGACTTGGAGTTTCACTGGAGATGAGTGGAGACTGGTATACACCTGTCTTTCCTCAACAACGAGTAAGCTCCTCTCAAGGATTGCGTGGGCCTCTCTGGGGAATTCGAATTGCATGAGAAAGCTTTAAGATTGTCATCATCACGCTTGGCATTTGGTTCTTCATTGGGATCTCCACCCATTCTCCTATATAATTAAGCCTTGGGCTCTCATATTGTATATTGCAACGAGCTATTGTGCTTGGAGAAGCTTTGTTTCTATGTACTCTTGTTCTTCATTTGAATAAAAAGACTTTGGGATTCATTCATGATTGTTGTTGCATTGGAGCATGTGCTTGGTTCATTGATGGTATAATCCTCTCGACTTGTGCCTTTGAATTGTATTTCATTTGTTCATATGCTTTTATAGAATTGCAGATGTATAGCTATCTTACATTTACAATTGGTTTATGAATATGCTCTAGGTTTAGACTAACTCAAGTTGTTTTCATATAAATTTTTGGAGTTATCTCACCATTGTTTATTGATTTAATCTATATAAGCTAATGTGTGTTGGAAGTTTTGTAGAAAATCATTGTTGAATCAACTAGCAAGCGTGAGGGGAAGTCTTCAAGAGACCATCCCACTCTTGGCATTGGTTTCAAGGATCTCTCATCGTTATTTGAATTTCATAAGTCTAATCTTTAGAAGTACTTGTTCTTGCAGGGTTCTCTTTTACATAGTTTATGCATAAGTCAAAATATCAAAAAATCCTTCATATCTTTTGATCTTGTGTTTTCATCTCTTTACCTAGCTAATCAAGAGCTTCTTATAAGCTAGACAAGTGATAGGGTATTTTCCCATCACTTGATTTATTTTTTTATATTATTTTGTAGCATTATCACCCACTTACATGCTATCTTTTTCACACTAACTTTTGTTTTAGTTTTGCAACCCTAACATTCTTTCTTGTAGGTCCTCTCAAGCTTCAAGACTCATTCCAAGGAGGTTGTGGGCATTAGGAGAGTTTGTGAAAGAGGCTAGGTCGTGTATCATTTTCGAGATTGTATTCTCTAATTGTAGAACCTCTTCATATCTTTCGAGACTCCGATACTTGAAGGGATTTCCTTCTTGTTTCAAGATCTCACATTGTATTTTCCATCAATCCCTTGGGCAAGCCTCTAATAGGCTCTAACCATCATTACAAACCATAATAATAAAATTTCTCTTTTGTGGGAGTGTGGGTCCTACCTATTACTGCTCAAACTAGCAGGGGGCATAAAAGGGACTCCTAAAGGGACAACTGCTAGATCAAAAGGCAACAATGGAGGCTTAGTCCACTATTACCTCAGCTAAGACTCCCTACTCTTTACGAACTTTCACCGATGGGAGGACACCCATTATATATAAGGTCACTTGTGAAGGATGAATCAACCAATGGATGTGAAGTGACCCTAATAATCATTTTCCTAGAAGGGTTTTAAGAATAGAGCTTGCTTGTTAAGCAAGGTACAAAGATTTCTAGGATGAGGAGGTGAGGATTTGAGGGTTAGGTTAGAGGAATATGCCTTATGAAGGGTTTCCCAATCCTAAAATCCTTATTGCACTTGACTTCCCAAATGGTTCTTGAAGATTCGACTTTTCAAAATTGTGGACCACACGGAACCAAGTGGACCTAACCTAGGTTAAGGGGGAAGAATCTAGCAACCAATGATGTTCTTAACCCGGACAAGGAGGGGGAAAGGATCAAAGCAAGAATTTTCACTTGAAGGTGTCAAATTGATCCTATGAGGCACTAGCCTTGGGAGCACTAGGGCAAAATTTGATCTCGAAGCTAGGGCTTGGGCTATCTCATAACTCCACCGTCAGAATAGCTTCAAAATTGGAGGAGGCCTTAAAGACAAAACAGTGCAGGAGAGGCTAGGAGATCAAACTTTTTCTTGGGCTATTTTGTCAAGAAAATGATGCCCTAGTTGACCCAACTTGGCTAGACCTAGAAGAGAGAGGGAAAGGTGAAGAAAAGTATTAGTTGAGTGACCACCTACTAGAGGATCAATGCCTTAATCCTTGGGGAGAATGGAGTCTAGGATAATGATAAGAAAGGACCTTGTATTTCGGTCAAGGAGGCCTTAAGGACTTCTTTGCTCAACCTTCAGGGCAAGAGGAAGAGACCTCAAAACTTTTATACTTCGTTTGCAAAGGAGATGGCTTATCAAGATAAATTCCTCAGTGGAATTATCCCTAGGAGATTTCATTCACATACATGGCCCAAACATTGAGAGATGTTATATAGAAACAATAATTCCACAAATTTGCAATTATGCAATGCAGCAATTAGCCTTATTATAGCGAAAATCCCATTCAATGCATATGACAAAGGTAAAACAATAATAGCATTAAAAGTGTGTACTTACATGTAATAGAACATATCCAACCATCAACAATTTGACAATAAAGAAGCTCAAAGGTAAAAATACTCCAATCCAAACATCAAAATTCATCCATGCCAATTCTTCATCCCAGAAAAAGTGTGAAATTCTCTAAAGAGAAGAGAGATACAATCAAAAGTGGTGATGCGAAATGAACTCATCTCACTTATATTTATACACTAATGAGGAGTTCGAATTAGTCTCTTAAGCCTACATAAGCCCCAAAAATAAAATTATGTGTTAATAACCTAACTTTTGGTGACAAGCCCACGAAACTAGCTCACACATGAAATAATAAGCCTCGTAAGAAGTCAAATGATAAATAATACATGTTTTAGGGCCCTCCAAGAGGCCTCATGAGGTCCATAAGTGCCATAACGAAGAATAGGACCCTCAAAAGTGATTGATAAGGGTTGTTCCCTTGTTCTCCAAACAATAAACGTATGGTGCTCCCAATGGGCATGGGGAGACAATATTAACCTCATGGGTCTCCAAATAAGTCGAAGATGCCTATAGATCAACTATAAGAGCTTTGATGATGGTGTAGGTGATGCCACATCATCCTACAAGTCCTGGGTCAGTTGCCAAGTGCATGGTGCATTTGTGGGGCTGGCTAGAAAAAGGTGAACCAGGTGCATCTTCCTCGTCCCATAGGTGAATCTCGAGCAATCTTTAAACATCCTCGGGGATCCATGGAGCGTTGTCTACTACTGTGGAGGTCCATGGCTCTCAACACACACCCTACATGTGCCAATGTAGCCCTCTAAAGGGTTAGTACCCGGTATAGAGAGACCAAACCCAAGAGGGAGACCATCTGCAATCTTGCATAAGATCCAATGCGTCCCCTACCCTTCCAGTACAACAAGTCATCAAAGAAATCAAGTAAAATAGTTTACAAACCATGGACCACAAGTGTGGACTTCATAATGGCCTGCCCTTCCATAATGGGCTTTGAGATGTGCTAATATCTCCAAACTCCAAGTGGGGTTAACCAAGTATCCTATTAGGTGGTTTCTACTTCCAAGGGGGATAATGTGTCCAAGGTACATTCTTCAAAAGGTGGAGGTATGTGATAAATAGGTGAATGGAGTAGGGATGAGAAGGGACAGCCCTGGACCACATGCTGGGGTACAAGAGTAGCTAATAAAATGGAAGCCCACACTTGGGTATATAATGTATAGGACGGAGCAATTGTGGTACATGAAGTACCCCGGCCTTGATTTTTCCACCCTTGTTTATATGTCTTTTGCCTTTTATGATTTTTCTTTAGTTAACTACTTGGGGCTCAAGGGGTAGGAGCATGATGTGTGAGATGCAGCAGTGGATACCCCCTTTTAAGGTAGGGTAGTTCATTGCCCACCAGGAGTTGGGACAATCATTGTTTCCTATATAATGAAGGAGGCTCATAGAACCTGTAGGACCCAAGGTGATGGCCCTGATGATGGGGTAGAGTTCATGTATTGGCTTTTTCCCATATGCTAAATGTTTTTGTCTCAGCGATCTTTTGCATTTTGTGGTACATTTTCCAGTTGAATGCAGCCAATTATGCTTTTACCTTTCTTTTTAGTTGCATCAACCCCTAGGGCATCATTCCAAGCCTGACCCAAGGTGTGGGCAAGGGGAAGAGGAGAGCTAACCCTATGTGGACCCAATGGAGGAATGTGGACCCAGGTGGGAGAAATGATGAATGGGGTAATACATGCAAATGAGGGAGCAGGACCATGCACTCAAAATCAGGGTTTCCCGTGAAATACCATCCCTAAAGCCAACTGGTCAGTAAAAGAGATCCCAAGGGACTAGAATCCAAAGTTAACATCCCAAAGGGGGCTAAGGGACAAGAGAACAGACTTAGCCCACTCTTTCTACTGAATCCCTCCATTAGTCCATGCCTAGAAGTGTCCATGATAAGCAAACTACAATACTAAATTATCAAATGACAAGGCATACCTTTAGGTTCGAGAAGCCCACCTTCAAACATACGATCATGGCAGATAGGTGAGGAACCACATGGCTGGCTCAGGTGGCAGAGAAATGGCACAATGAGCCAGTTGGTAGTTGCAAGGAGTTGTTAGATGCCAGCTAAGAACCATCTTGCAAAAAAAAAAAATCTCCTAGGGATATTACTGACAAAATGGTGGGTAACGCTACCCATTGGCATCCCTATCTCTCCATTTTAGGGAGAGAATTTGTGGTTGGATTGACTTGTTGGCTTTGACATTTCCATTTGCTTTCACATCATACACATGCTCTAATTGGGAAGTAACATAAATCACATTTTCTTTTCTTCAAGTTTGTTACATGCTTTAAGCTTGCACCACTTATCATTGTTGCTACAAGTTTCAAGTTTACATTTCCATTTGCAAAGCAATTTACTCTTACTTTATGCTAGCATCTCTATTATTTTTAGCAAACTTTGAAACGTTTAGCTTGGCACTTGTCTAAATAATTCATGCTTTATGCCACATTTCCATTTTGAGTATATTCAAACATTGTGTATTGGACAAGTTTATTTTCCAAAGCAACTATTTACTTTCATGTCAAGCTAATCTTCTTTTCTAAAGTTTAAAGTTCTTTTTTGCAAAGCAATTATGGGCATCAATCTTATCTCAATTCATTTTCGGCATTGCAATTTACATTGAAAAATTGTACATGCGTTTTATTTGCTCATTTTGCAAGCACATACATTTCAAGCTTCATTTGCTTTAATTTGTTATTGGTTCATCATTTATCTTTAGCAACTCACAATTTTAGTTGTTCATGAAGCTTATGCATCTTGTGTTTACTTGAGCAACTATACAAGTGATCTTGTGGAGCATTTTTATTTGAAGCAATGCTATCTTTTACATAGCACTTGCAAACTCACTTGCATATCATATTAAGTATTCTAATTTAGTTGCATTTTAAACAAATTAACCTCCAAGCATAAGCTTGGTTGATAGAAATCATAGGAAAAAAGCATTCTTGGAAAGTTCTTCCAATTGGCACGAAGTAAGGTAAAGGCGTGTGACCCTATAGTTATGAAGATGGCTTGTCCCCTTGTAGGAACGAAGGCACATATTGGCTAGTAAGACTCAGGGGAAGGGTATTGTTAATGATACCATCGTGTCCTCGGCCCCTCTTTCTTACAGTCACCCCAATTTTTACCCTTTGGTAAGAGCTCAAGAGGAAGATCTCTCGCCTAGACTAGGCATTTAGATTAAAAGTAACCAAGATAATTGCATCCAATTTTAGTTTAGGTTCATTTCATATTAACACATCTTATTGTTTTACTTACAAATAATCATTACACTTGTCATTTATGAATATATATTTTGAACAAATATTATCTCATTGTGCAAGTTGAACTCTAATTGGCTTCCTTTGCAAGATATTCTTTCCTTGTATGCTTTGGATTAACAAGTGATCATATATCTTGAAAGCATTTTCATATCTTGCATTGATTTTTGTTAACATCTTTTGCTTCATTTTCAGGATTACTCGTGTTTCAATCTAAAGCACCTTATTTTATTTTGAGCAAGTATCATTCATTTTGAGCAATATTTTGAAGGCACTGGTTTTACATATGCTTATTATTATCGCATGTGTTGATGGTTATTGAAGTTGATTTTAGCTCATATTGCTCATATTATATTTGCTTGTAATCTCAAAAAAGTAATCCATTTCACTCTAACATCTCCTAGAAACCTTACATCTTCTAGCTTAGTTTTCTATTTAGGGACCACCCCCCTTAGCTAACCTAGGAGATAGCTTAAACGAAGAGAGTTGAGAATAGGTGACAACCCCTTCTCTTAGTTGTGCTACCAACCACACCTTGTGGCGTTAAAGGCTTTTCTCACTAACTAGTAGGTGTGTGTGACAGGAGGGTCAACAGGGACTTCTTAAATGATGACCTCTCTATCATCAAATATTCTCGTTCTTCTGGCAGATGTTGGGTCCTTTTAATTCCACCTTTCTTGCTCTTACCCCCAAATTTGACAACCCTGTATCATTCGATCAATTTCGGCCTATCTCTCTTTGTAACTCTATTTGCGAGATCATCACAAACATTATTGCTTTGCATCTGAAACATATTCTCTCCCACCATGTCTCCTTTGAACAGTTTGGCTTTCTTTTGGACAACCAGATCCATGAGGCCATTAGTCTGGCCCAGGAACCTCTACACTCCATCCATACTTCTAGACAAAAAGCCCTTGTTCTCAAAGTTGATCTTTCAAAAGCTTTTGATAGAGTAAATTGGCTCTATATTCGCCTTCTCTTACTACACTTGTGTTTTTCCTTATCTTTTGTTGCATGGGTCCTAAACTACATCTCTACCCCCTCCTTTGCAATTCTAATCAACAGGGTTGCTTCCCCCTTTTTCAATGTTGAGTGAGGCCTTCGACAAGGATGCCCCCTCTCACCCCTTCTCTTTCTCCTTGTCGCAAAGGGCCTCAACAGAATGATCTCCCTCCATTGTTCGATCTAGTAAATTCAAAGGTATCTCCATCTCTCAAAACTATTTTCTGACTCATCTCCCTTTTGTTGATGACATTCTCATCTTCTCAAATGGGGACCTTCTTCATGTTATTCACCTTCAATCCCTCCTGGAGCTATTCAACAAGGCTACTAGCATGAGAATTAACATATTGAAGTCCTCCCTCTAATGTTGGGCTATTCCGAAAAATGATTTACCCTCACTTGAAAATATCCTCTCTGTTCCTAAAAAGGACATTGTACAGGGGGTAGAATATCTCGACTTCATTCTCAAACCATGCAATTATTAGATTCATGATTGGGCATGGCTATTAGAGAAAATTGAAAATCGAATCAGAATCTGGACTAACTGTTGGCTATCTCGTGTTGGTCATCTAGTTCTTCACAAATCTATCATTGAAGCAATTCCTATTTTTTGGGCTTCCCTAGCGTGAATTACTAGGGGGGTCTTAAGCAAGATACAACAACTCTCTGGCAGCAAAAGGATTCTGGCGCCTCATACAAAAAGTTGGCTTATGGGCGCATATAATGGCTCAGAAATACATTCAAACCTTATCCATTCTGGACTTGATTCGCACCCCCATCAAAACTTGTCACAATGCCTCCATAGCCTATAAAGAAATTATCAAAGCATTTTTCACCATAGGAAATCATCTACGCTGGAAGTTGGGAAATGATCATAACATTCTAATTGGAAAGGATCCTTGGATAGACAGCCTCCATCGGTATCATCTTCCTGATCCCTTAATTCAGACACTAGCAAGCAAAAATATGTTCACTCTAAATCAGGCTTCAGCGAGTCTTTCTCAGTTGTCTGTCACTAATCTTTAATTAGAGGGCAAGGCTGCAACAGCCTAGGAACATTATGTCAGGGCCCTACAATTCTCTAATACTCACTTGTCAAGCAATGATGATCAACTCATTTGGACAAAAATCCCGCATGGAAGATACGTAGTCACACCAAAATTTGGTTATGTATCCCAAATTCTAGACATGGAAAATCCTCCATGGTGGGGGGGAATTCTTTGGAAACTCAGTTGTCCCCCCAAATCAATTATCATCACGTGGTTCATGCTAAAGGGAAAGGTCCCAACCTGGGACACTCTTCAAAGACACTCCTTTCAAGGCTCCAACATTTGCATGCTCTGCAAATCGAAAGTGGAAATTATCCCCCATCTTTTTATCAGTTGTACTTTCTCAAAACAAATCTAGATGGAATTTAAACACACTTTCCAACAAGCAAAGGACTGGAAAGAAGATAGTATATCAAGTTGCTTGAAAATTTAAAGGGCCTACCTTTGTGTGTTAGTCGGGGAATTTGGCTTGAACGTAACTCTGTTATCTTTGAAGATAAACCCCTTATTCCTTTCAAAGTCCCCACCGAAAGCCTTGCTATCTCTGGATGTTCCCCTCCACCTCATCCTCTAGCTCCCCTTCCCCCCCAGCCCATGTTGAAATCCAAACAAATTGTCCATGGGCATTTTTTTATGGTGTCGTCCAAGGCTCCCACATCTATTGGTGGAGTTGGGGGAGTATTACATCTCTCTCATTGTCATTCTCTCTCCTTTTCTTCCAACAGTGATCCTACCTCAAACAATACGAATAAACTCTTTGCTCTTTACACAATAATCCTTTTAGCCATCTCAAAAAATATTTGTACCCTCCATATCTATGGAGAATCTCAAGTGGTCATTCAATAGATGAACAAAAAAGCAAAGCTCCAAACCTTTACACTGTAGCCACTCATGGACAAAGTACAAAGTAGAGTTACTCATTTCTCACTTATATCTTATAATCATATTTACAGGCACCGGAATGAGGAAGTAGACAGACTCTACAAAAACGGCATGGATCTGGACCAAGGCACATGCAAAGTCTTTGAAGATCAAGAAGGCCGCAAAACAGAATTTGTTTTTGACCCTTGGAACTGATCTTCTAATGAGGCAGGCGGCACATCCTATTGATACTCTACATCAAGACTCTACAACTATCCACCTTTATTTTGCACGCTTCTTTCCACCTATTGGGACGGGATTTTGTTGCTCTTTTCCTACAGCCTTGTTACCGCCCGGATTGTACAGGCACCACGACAAAGGTCAGCTCAGGGGCTGTCACCCTGATCCCCGACCTCTCTGTTCTAGTTATCTCCAAACAGCAGGCTATGGGGGGTAGTCCAAATGGAAATGAGATGAAAGAAAACAAGTTGGGAACCAACTTGCCCAGGAGACACAGTTGAGTGGCCTAACCACTTGGTAAAAATTTAGCAAGATTAATGATTTGATTAGATTTAGAGTTTGAGACCAGTGCCTTATGTAGTCAAGAGTTCTTGTTTATTATAAATTTTGACCAAGTAATTGAATGGACAAACGTTGGTTGTATGATTCGCTAACCTATATGCTTATGCAAATCCTAGGATCTAGGTGTGATGCAAGGATCTTGGTTAATTTTAATTATATGCCTAATCTAGATGTGACCTTCCCTTAATTGTTTTGAAGTTAGGCTCCAAGGTAGGTTGTGGGATGGAGGTCAACAGGAATCAGGCAAAGGCCTGATTAACGATACCTTCTGTTAGGCTCCTATAACTCAATGCCTTCAGCACTGCAGAGACTGTGGCTCTGACGACTGCAAAGTCAACTTGTTAACCACCGAAGAGTTGTTAAGCCCCTCAAGCTAGGTGAGAAGGGTGGCCCTATGTTTTTATCAACCAAGCTTATGCTTGGAGGCAAGTTTTAATGCAACTAGTTCCTAGAATACTTGTGCAATGATGATGAGTGAAATTATCTTGAGTTAAGATTTGTTTGGGTTCTTTAAGTACTTTATGTAAATTATCTTATAGCAAGAGTACTCAACAATAATGATATGACAATCTTAAACAAAATAAATGTTTAAAGATACAAGTGCAAGTTTTCAACTATAGATTAATCCACAAAATGCTTTACCAATTTGTAATAAAAACTTAAATCAATTTATCCAAATTATCAATTAACCAATGGTTACAAGATGTCAACCGCAAATACCAAAAGTGATTCTCAACAAGATATTTTGTGATCTTTTTATTCAATGCTAACTATCAAGAGATGTTCAATTGGATTCAATCAATGCTTATAATAACCGCAATGTCTTAAATGTCAAAACAACTGTAAACAAGATTAAAAGATTTAGGGCTTGAGTGACTAAGTGCCAATTTAACAAATTCTCAAATTCAACTCAAGACAAGCCAATGTTAGATCAGGTGTAATACTTCAGAAATTCAGCACTTATTAGTCCTATCTCAGCAATAGGAAAATCTCTTTAAATCATTAAAATTGCCAAGCATATGAAAGAGAAAATTTCCCAACGATTAACCAATGTAAATTTATGATTTTCAGACCTCTTAAGATGTAACAAATGACTGTTATGATAGCAGTAAGAAAGTTATAACAGCAACAAGGAAAACACCTTAGATCCAAGAGACATTAAGCTAATGATGACTAGATATGATCAGTGAGATGCCCAACAATTTGCCAAAGTAAATATGAGTTTTAAACCACTTTAAGATGTAGTGTTCATAAAAAAAATAGATCTGATATAACTTATCACAGCAGCAAGTAAATCAGCAAATCAGTAAGTTCTTGATGCTACAACAAGTGCCCAAAATGCCCAAAAAAAAAAAAAAAAAAAAATTGTCAAAACTGAAAATTTTAGTTTTTTAGCTTTTTAAGGTAAATTATTCAGAAAATTACAGATCTGATTCAGTTATTTATGCAGAAAATTACAACAAGCAAAATTTTAGATCTAAGCTAGATCTTTGATGCCCAAGTGGCCAAATTTCTAAAAAAAATAAATTTTGCAAATTTAGAGTATTTTGACCAACTAAATGTGATTTTAGGGCTTATGTATCACTATTATGAAACAAAAATTACAGCAGTAGAAAACAGTGAGAAAACTAGGGTTTAGAAAGCAAACCCTAGGCCCAAGGCCTTGTAGATTACTTTCCCAAATTTGCCAAAATTTCTCCAATGTACTTGGCACCTGAAAACATAATATTTGAGCCAAAATTGCTGCAAAACAAATTGTTAGAGATAAAATATCAATTTTTTGAAGAAACCCTTGTTTACAATGAGATCTAGCCGTTGTAAGGATTATAGTCTTCTTAATACTTGCAAAATAAATCCCAAACACTAGCCTTTTAAGTTGGGTAAGGGCTAGGGCCTTCAGAAAATGAGTTTTTCCCCGATTTGAAAATAAGCAACCTGCAAAAATAGCCTGAAAACCCTAGATGTCTAGGGTTTCTGAGGTCTCCAATGTCAATTTCTTCCTCAATCTTGAAACAAATTTAGAATAAAAACCCAAATACCCAATATAAAAAATTTAAATTTCAAAACCCCAAATATATACAAAAATACTAAAAACCCCAAAACCCAAGTTAGAAGAAATAATTTACAAATTAAATCTACAAAATTATTTACAAGATCTACAAATATACAAGGGTTTTGAAAATTTAAAATTTTGAGAAAATATTTTTATGGAGTATTTCCTTTGAAGAATAGCTAAAAATACTTTAGAAACCCCAATGTATACTATAGCCTTAGTGAAGATTTAATCCACTGTATAAATATTGGAATCCAAACAACAGTGATTATTGCCCAAGTTTATAAACTTGGAGGCCAAGGACTGAAGTACTTGCAAGCACTATGAATTTATCTCAAAATAATTTGTTAGATCACATGGAGAATCAAACCACCTAAGATTAGCCCAAAACTATCAATAGTATGGTTTTATCTCCATCTAATGAAAAAACAAATCTTACCAATATTCAGCACAACATAGAAATGTCTATAATCAACACATACCACAAATCAATAAGCAAAAACACCTTGAATTGCACCCCAAAGTTTTTATTATGATTGAAAAATAGTTCCCAACGGGACAATAGTTACAAAGCTGCTTCAGCAGAAATTTTCTAGTCAGAGATCAAGATGCTAGAGAATCAAATGACTCTCTAATTTATAGATTTATCCTCCAAATGGATAAATAACGGCTAGTTTCTTTGATCCTTGTCAAAATAATTTTGGCCGTTGATAAACACTTTAAGATCTTTTAATCCTGGCGGTTGATTTTTTGTTTTTGAAGAATTTTCGAATTTATCATTTAATTCAATTTTTATTAACGCAAAATTAAATTTTTTAAGCTAATTTCCTCAAAATTTTGACTTTGACTTAACCACCAAAGTTCAAGGGTCCAAATTTTCTTGAAATATACAATATTTCCTTGGTGGAGGACGTTTAAAAATTGATTCCTTTAGGACACACAAATTTTTCCACTTGGAGAATTATTTTTTCTAAAACAATTTAATTATGACTCTAGTTAATTAATTTTTTGGCTTAGGATTTAAATTTATTTTGCTAGAAAAATTAATTATTTTACACATGAGGAAATTCAATTATTTTTCCACCCTCTAATATATAAGATTTTATATTTACAACCCCTCAAATGGGGAATACACATTTGGCTTAGACCATCAAGACACAACAAATTTGCGACGCAATATGATCTAGTAAACCAAGTGATTTGTAATAAAATAATTAAGCCAACTAGCTTAAATTATTCCCAAATCACTTCTACATCAGACTCTACTAAAAACATTAGGACTCACCTAAGATTTCGATAATAAATTACACCCTAGCTTTGGGGTTTAAACGCTGAAGGGAAAAACTCTTCTAATTAGCGTGTTTAAAAACAAAGGTAATCAGCGACGTTAATAAACCTCCTAGGATGAAATTCGTCATCAAAATCATAGGCTTACCTAGGTTGTTACATATATTCAAGGTCTTACTAAGATCATTTACATTAGATAACTTGCAGAATGGGTTTGCAATGACATATAGACTGCTGACAAATGATCTGATCTTGTTGAAAAAATTTGGCACTTCTGATTCCTTGGAACTTTCACAAATCCGGTGCAACAAGCCTAATCATACAATTGGACTAATTTATTTTTTTTGTCGAATACTTCACAACAACATTGTATAGGCAGAAGATAAAGCTCCATAGAGGGCTGAAAAAAAATTGGGGGCTCACTTCTGGATGGGCAACTTTTTTGTTAACTGTTTTGAGGTGTCCATAAAAAACCCTTTTTGTGAAATAGGTCCTGCTTACAAACAGCACTGATAGTTTTTGCAAAACGCTGAACTGTTATATGATTGGGCAAAAGGACACAGGAATGTCTCAGCATATACAGATGTAACCTCTTTATTGCACATAATGGAAGTTACAAACATTTTTCTCTAGGGGGAGGAATATATATATATATATAATATATATGAGCTATAAACAATTCACTCAGCTATAAAAAATTTAAGACAATAAACCTAAAGGTTATAATCATCAGGAGTTTCCTACAGTTTACTATTAACATCTCTACTGAATATCAATATTGAATAACCCCAAAAATTGATTATAGTCCAAGCCACTTGCTTATTATGAAGGTTGCTACACTTCGCGGTTGATTTCTGCCAAAAGATGCAGGATCTTGTCCTTATATGCAGGGCATAGTGGTAGTTATGTAGCTTGTAGAGCTTGTACTGTTCAAAAAGGAATAGAATATGCCAAAACTGTAGGAAAATAACTAACGTGTAGGGTTTCTTTTGTGTTTTTCTTTCATTAAATTATTGGAATTTCTTTTTTCCTTGTTACTATTCTCTTTTATAGGCTTAGTACTTTTTTAGAAAACTTGTACGGCCCTTTGCAACCCACACTGCTCCAATTAGGTGTTAGGGGGGCAGAAATGCCCCCTGCATGCCCAAAAAGCCAATAAATGACCTGGAAGTGTGTTGATTCCCTATTTTGTTTATAGAAAAGTTGAGCTAGAGGAATTGACCTTCTAAGGATTTCTGCAGGAGTCATAAGAAGAACTTAAATACACTATGTTGCATTTCATGATAGCAAATGGGATGATTATGGTTTGGTTGCCCTTTCAAAAGATTTGTACTTCATACGTTCATGGTTACAAAAGATATGATATTGCTCTTTGTTATTCATGTTTATCTCTGTGATTGATCTTGCATATCTCGGGTGAGACCTTGCCTTCCTTAGGTATTAAAAATGCCAATATGTCAGGATTTTTTATTGCACTGAGAGCCAGAACCTAGGGTCTAATTTAGTGCCACAAGGCATTTGCATTTACTGACAGCAAGTGACTCAGAAACATTTCTAAGGCATTTTGGTTTTTCAAATGTTTATGATACAAAAACAGGGGAGGTGGGAGGAGTTTCCTGCAACTTACCATTCCTCCATCGAAAGTTTATTGTTTACAAAAACCCAACTTTAACCTCTTTAATGTGCTCAAGCTAGTATCTTGTGGGTGAGAAATGAAATTGGGTTTGAGAGGGTTATATAGAGAATGAAATTCAAGGTGTGGGAAGAAGGGCCTTCACTTTGCTTTAAAGAAAAAAAATTGAGTGACTTGCTCTATTTTGGTGAGTACCCCCAAGTACCATAGATGTCTATAACAAACAGAACCTGTTTGTATTTGAAGACAATATATTTTGTAATTGTATAAATGTATTGATAGATCAATAACTGATAGGATGATCAAAATTACAATCAGGGCCCTCATTACAAACACGTAGGCAGGGTGCCTTTTCAGTGTTCACTAATGGATGTGTATTTTTTATAAGACACATCTGTCACTAACCAATTAACTACCATTTATTATGTTTTATTGTGTTTATAACATTGTTGCCCTCTCAAGGAATGCTTTGTCCTCAAACCATAGGAAATATGATTTTCTCTAGTTGGGCACATCGTTGCGGTGAAATGTAATTTAACTGTTTTTATGGGTTTGACTTTGTTCACGCTTTGAGTGTTGATGTCGTTCCTGTGTGTTGTTTGCATCATCTTGAGAGTAGAAGCTTCAACACCATATAATTTGTAGCATTGTCCTTACCAATTAAACTCCATAAACTGTTCTTCAAGGTTTGTAGTATAACTTCCCAACTGCATCAACCAATCTGCACCTAGTGCTATATCCATCTCTTCAAGCAATAGAGCATAGAGTTCTATTTGTAGTTCCAGCTCTTGTATCTGAATTGAAACCTTATGACATTTTGCTACTTCCTTGAATTTTTGTACATTAGCGACCATCACGATGAGGGACACAAAAAGGTTTAGTTCTTTAGCAACAGCAATGTCTATACAATTGTGAATACCGTCATAATCTAAAACTATTGTGACATTTGTATACTTTCTGACTCCTTCAAGCTTCAAGGTCTAAGGTTGTGGTTGCCCTATCATGGTTGTTGGCATAACTATAGGGTTGCTTTCTTTTTTTTGTTAAAGAGTGGATTCTTTCCTTTCTAAGACGTGGTGGAACGTGTTTTGTAATAGTTGGTTGTAATTGTTCTTTTGGAGTAACTATCTTTCCTTGAATTTTGTTGTCTTTATTTCTATTTCGCTGAGCACATGACACTGAAGCTAGTGATGCTTTATGTGGTGTATCGTCATGGTCTGAATCTAAAATGTATGTTATCGTGATTTCATCGAGCTTTTGTACTTCTACTTGGCTTCCATCCACAATTTTATACTAAAGGACATATCTTCACATCTATGTCCAGGTGTCCAATTTTTTAAACACTCACGACAATTGTTTTTCTTGTTTTTCCCTCTCTCTGATTCACTGCTAGATGTGTCTAAATCCTTTTTTGCTTCGTAAATATATGGTTTCTTATTGTTGCATCTATGCCCCAGAGACCATTTCTCTCCACACTGTCTACATTTGTTTATTCCCTTCTTATCTGAATCTTGTTTTTGGTTTTCATCTTCCCTAGTGAATGATGCCTTATTGAACTTGTTCCTTTGTTCAATTAATTTCATTGCATATCTAGCATCCTCAATTGCTTTAGGGTTCCATAGTTTTATTTCACTATGGATGTAATCCTTCAATCCACAAAATTATATTTTTAGTAGTTGTACATCTCTGAATCAATTTTGTCTTGTGGCCAGAACTTCCAATTTGTGCATGTAAGTCATTCATGTTTCCCTCCTATTTAAGATGAACAAATTTATTGTACAGATCATCGTCAACAAATTTATTGTACAAATCATTATCTTCCTCGTCATGGAACCTTTTTAATAGGGATATTGTAAAATTTTGACAATAGAAAGAACAAGCATCACATTATCTAGTCCAACATAGAAACTGATTGTAAGCTTCCTCTTCTAAATTATTGGGGGCCATCATTA
Organism: Pinus taeda; assembly: GCA_000404065.3. NCBI lineage: Eukaryota > Viridiplantae > Streptophyta > Pinopsida > Pinales > Pinaceae > Pinus > Pinus taeda. The sequence goes on from APFE030333103.1 coordinate 45,841, forward strand.
TTTTTTCTCTTTCACCCAATGGGGATTTCAGTTCCAAGATTCCTTCCATTTTGTTGACCTTGATGCTTGCTCCCCTATGGTGTTTACCATCATATTTCAGTAATTTCTTTTCAATTTGTTGATAATCTATATCTAGAACTCTTTTGTGATACTTACTACCTGGAAAAATTGCTTCAGGTGCTTCTTTATGTCCCTGTTCACCTGTAATTTGTGATTCTTGACTTGATGTTGTTTTCTAGTAGGTTAAGGGTTCTGCAATTGATGTGTCTACTCTTTCGATTAGCTAGTCAATTCTTTCAACCTTGAAGTTAAGTATACTAGCCGTTTCATCCTTGTTGTCTATTACCCACCATTTTGTGGGTGATATCCCTAGGAAAAAATTTCCTCCAAGATGGTCCTCAGCCGATAGCCAACAATGCCTTGCAACCACCAACTAGCTCGTTGTGCCATTTCTCTGCCACCTGAACCAACCATGTGGTCCCTCACCCATCTGTCATGATCCTACGTTTGAAGGTGGGCCTCCCAAACCTAAAGGTATGCCTCGTCATTTGGTAATTGAGTATTGTAGTTTGCTTATCATGGACACTTTTGGGCATGGATTAATGGGGGGATTAAGTAGAAAGAGTGGGCTAGGTTTGTGCTTTTGTCCCCTAGACCTCTTTTGGATGTTGCCCTTAGATCTTAGTCCCGTGGCATCTCTTTTACTAACCTTTGGGTTTTAGGGTGGTACTATATGGGAAACCCAGATTTTGGTTGTGTGGTCCGGCTCCCTCATCCACATACGTTACTCCCCTTCCAATCATTATAGCTCCATTCATTATTCTTCCCACCTAGGTCCACATTTCCCCACTCGGTCTGTTGGAAAACATAACTAGGTTCAGTCTTCATTAATGTATTTGAGTCATCATGTAATGTACTTGTCAAAAGAATAAAGAAAAGAATTTTTATTATTGTATCAATGACTTATTAAAGCATGGGTCTCATGCTTGGGTTATCATTATTAGTCAAAGTCCCCATTGTGGACTCCTAGGATTAATATTGAGTTTATAGAGTCATTGTACATTCAAAGAGACCCTTCTTGGGCTTTTGAATCATGTAAAAAGGTTTACTATTGAGTCAAATATAATTTATGTAACCTCCACATCAAGTCAGCCTAGAAGAGATAAAGTCAGCCTAAGGACACCAATTCGACCTCACTTGGAGCCTATAAATAAAAGCAAGTCGAATTCATTTGGAGCATCTCATCTCAAGCTAGTTCGATATCTCTAAGGAAGCTGGAGAAGTGCGAAGTGGGTCTAAGGAAGCAAAGCAAGTGCGAGTTGGGTCAAGTCTAAGGAGAAGAAGAAAATCAAACTTTTGGTGCTTCTCTCTCTTTGTTTCATGCCCTAGTTTGGGAGATCTAAGTCTTCCAAGTTTTGTTGTTGCCTGATGCCGGAAGCTGTTGCATAGTCCAAGTTGCTGGGAAGGAAGTGCTACTGGAAAAAAGTCGAAGATCTGAGACGCTGACTTGGTGTGGAAGGAAGGTTTGGTCTTTGTCTAGGGTGAAGAGTCTCAAAGAATACTATTGAAAGGAAGAGAATTTTTCACCGGGTTTTCCCCTCGAGTGGGGTTTTGCCCTAGCATAGTGCCTACATCTTGTGTCTTTTGTTTTGTGATCTTCATACACACATAATATGGTAATTGCTTGATGAAAGATAAGATAATAAAGAAGTGAAAGAAGCCAACATAACTCACAAGTAATTATCAAGTAAGGAGAATCAAACCCTAATCTATTTGCATTGATTTTCCAACATGGTATCAGAGCTAAGGTCAGGAAAAGTTGAAGATCATTTTGTTGGCATGGATTCTCCCTCTTTGATTAACTAAATAAGAATGGGTATCAACATTGCTGGAAGTTGGATCAAGAAGGTCATCCATTATTTATTCAACAAGGTCAAAAGTCAAGGATTCTTGGCTACTCTTACAGGTTCTCTTAATGATGACAATGCATGGATCATTGATAGTGGAGCATCAAGACACATGACAGGAGAAAGTAAACACTTCATACACTATCAAAGAAGCCATCTTCTCACGCAGTGGAATCTATGTTGTTAGAGACTTGGGATCAACATCGTTGAAGCTGGAAAATGGATCAAAGCTACACCTCAACAACATTCTATATGTTCCAAGTTTGAAAAAGAATTTGATTTCTATTTCTTGTTTAGAAGATAAAGGGGAAAGAGTTACTTTTGTTGATGGAAAGGTATTGGTGGGTTATTGGAGTTCGTGAAGGAAGCCTTAATAGAGTCATTACACCACCTCCTCAAGCTTTGGTTCATATGGAAGTAAGTCCTATTGAGCTATGGAATAGGAGGTATGGTCATCTACATTATAAAGTCATCCCTACTCTTAGTCAATTGGTTCATGGTATCCCCAACATGAAGTTAGATCGTGAAGGTGTGTGCAAGGGATGCTCTTTGGGAAAACATACAAGAAAGCCATTTCTGAATAGTGAAAATAGGTCTAAAGAGATATTAGACCTCATCCATTCTGATGTGTGTGGGCCCATGTCTAACAAATCACTTGGAGGTCATCTCTACTATGTAACATTCATTGATGACCATTCTAGAAAGACACGGCTCTACCTTCTCAAAACAAAAGATAAAGTATTTGATAAGTTAAAGGAGTTTAGGTCCGAAGTGGAAACCCTAACCGAAAGAAAGATAAAAACTCTAAGGTCTGACAAAGGTGGGGAATACACTTCTAAGGAATTGATTGCATATTGTAACGAAATAGGTATTAAGAGGGAGCTCATTGTTCCCTATTATCCCGAACAAAATGGATTGGTCAAAGGAAGAAAGGTCAATTGAAGAAGGCATTCAAACTATGCTCCTTGATCAAGACCTACCAGAATTCTTATGGGGAGAAGCAGCAATGACAGTGGTGTACATTCAAAATAGATGTCCTCGTAAAAGTCTTGATAATACAACACCCAAAGAAGTATTCACTGGAAAGAAGTCAAGTGTGGATCACCTTTGAATCTTTGGAAGTCCAGAATACATCCATGTTCCAAAGGATAAGTGAAAGAAGTTGGACTCTACAAGTATCAAGGGAATATTCGTTGGATATAGTCTCTCCTCAAAAGCATATAGAATCTACATGAAGGAAGGAAGATATATAGAAGTAAGCAGGGATGTCATATTTGATGAAAATCAAGCATACAAGAAATCAAAGGATTTTCCTATTGATTATGATGACGAAGAAGTTCCCATATTTGAAGAAGAAGTTTTTCATGAAAACCCTACTACAAATCAAGAAGAAGAAGAAGGACCAAGTGAACCTATTCAATCGGTGGTCATCCCAACCACAAGGAAAAAGCCAAATTGGTTAAAAGCTACATTAGAAGATGTTGAAGGAAATGACGTTGCAAAAGGAACCTTCAGGGAAAGTAAGAAACTGAAAAGATATTCTAGTTATGCTGCATACATGACAAAGTTAATTGAAGCTAAACCACCTACATTCAAGGAAGTTGCTCATCAAGAGGTTTGGAAGAAATCAATGCAAGAAGAATATATATCCATCATGAAGAATGGGGTTTTGGAAATCGTTCTTAGACCTAGTGACAAATCAGTTGTCACCTCCAAATGGATCTATAAGATCAAACATGTTGATGGAAGTATAGACAAGTACAAAGCGAAATTTGTTGCAAGGGGTTTCTCTCAAAAGGAAGGCATTGATTATGAATAAACCTTTGCTCCTGCAGCAAGCTACACTACCATTAGATCTTTGGTTTCATTCGCTGCTACAATGGGTTGGAATATCCATCAAATGGATGTGAAGACCACATTTCTAAATGGGACCATTGATGAGGAAGTGTATATCGAACAACCCGAAGGCTTTGAAGTTAATAGCAGGTACTCTCATGTTTGCCAACTTAAGAAAGCCCTATATGGTTTGAAGCAAGCACCTAGGGCATGGTATGCAAGGATGGATGCATATCTACTTACAATTGGGTTCGTGAAGAGTTTTGTTGATCCGAATCTCTACATCAAGGTCATGAATGATGAGCCTATCATTATTCTACTATATGTGGATGATCTATTCATCTCAGGTGTGGAGCAAAGAATTCAAGAATGCAAGAAGATGTTGGCAGTTGAATTTGAAATGAAGGATCTGAGACTAATGCACTATTACTTGGGTCTAGAAGTATGGCATAAACCTAGGGAGATATATTTGGGGCAAGGAAAGTACATCATCAAGTTGTTGTAAAAATTCGGTATGATGGATTCCAAGCCGATGACTACTCCTATGATCACCAATCTCAAGAAATTGAGGGACTCTGACTCTAGTCTCGTGGATCCTACCTCCTATAGACAGTTGGTGGGTTCTCTAATGTATCTGGTAAATACTAGGCCAGATATATGTTTTGCAGTAAACATTCTAAGTCAGTTTATGTTGGAGCCTTGTCATTATCACTGAATAGTTGTCAAACATATATTGAGGTATCTTCGTGGCACCATATATCACTGTCTAAAGTATGATAGTAAGGAAGTCAAGCTAATTGGCTTGACAGATTCTGATTGGGGTGGCAGTGAGACCAATGGAAGGAGCACTATTGAAGGATGTTTTAGTCTGGGAGCTGTTATGATCTCATGGATGAGTAGGAAGCAGGATCTCGTTGCTTTAAGTAGTGATGAGGCAGAATATGTGGTTGCATGTGAAGTACGAAAGGAGGTTGTTTGGTTAAGAAAGCTTCTGACAGATTTGTTCCAGAAGTCTCTGGGTCCTACTGTGATTAATTGACAATCAAAGTTGTATCAAGATGTCTGGAGATCTCGTGTTTCATGCTAGAACGAAACATATCAACAATAAGTTCCGCTTTATTAGGAACCTGGTGCAGGATGGGCCCGTGAAGTTGGAATATGTCTTGACAAATGAACAAGTAGCGGACATACTAACAAAGGCTCTTCCTGATAAGAAGTTTGAATATCTAAGGAACCTGCTTGGTTTAGTAGATATTATTGGTTGTATTGATGATAAGAAATTGGAGGAGATTTGTTGAGGCTTTGTGAGTGAAGCATTGCTTGGGACGACATCTAGTCAGCACTTTGTGTTGATGTCTAGGTCCCAAAGTAGGGAAGGTGGTGTGGGTCGTAGGGCTCTGACCATGGATACGCACCTAGGTCCCTAGGTTGGTGGTTAGCAAGTAAGCCTGATGGTACCTAGAGAGGTTGAAAGCTTGAGTCCACTTTATTCCCACTTGGATAGATTGCCCTGGCTAAGAATCTAGTCCGTGGCATTGCGGTGCCTAAATTGATGAGAGACCAATGGATAGATTGCCCTAGTCAGGAATCTAGTGCATGGCATTGCGGTGCATAAAGTTCTTCACTGTTCATATAGTTTGAGATCTTCCATTGTATTTGTATATTATGAAAACCTCCCTAGTTAAGAGGGAGTGTTGGAAAATGTAACTAGGTTCAATCTTCATTAATGTATTTGACTCATCATGTAATGTACTTGTCAAAAGAATTTTTATTATTGTGTCAATGACTTATTAAAGCATGGGTTTCATGCTTGGGTCATCATTATTAGTCAAAGTCCCCATTGTGGACTCCTAGGATTAATATTGAGTTTATAGAATCATTGTACATTTAAAGAGGCCCTTCTTGGCTTTTGAATCGTGTAAAAAGGCTTACTATTGAGTCAAATATAATTTATGTAACCTCCACATCAAGTCGGCCTAGATGAGATCAAGTTAGCCTAAGGACACCAATTCGACCCCACTTGGAGCCTATAAATAGAAGCAAGTTGAATTCATTTGGAGCATCTCATCTCAAGCTAGTTCGATATCTCTAAGGAAGTTGGAGAAGTGTGAAGTGGGTCTAAGGAAGCAAAGGAAGTGCGAGTTGAGTCAAGTCTAAGGAGAAGAAGAAAATCGAACTTTTGGTGCCTCTCTTTCTCTGTTTCATGCCCTAGATTGGGAGATCAAAGTCTTCCAAGTTTTGTTGTTGCCTAATGCCGAAAGCTACTGCATAGTCGAAGTTGTTGGGAAGGAAGTGCTGCTGGAAAAAGGTCGAAGATCTGACAGACTGACTTGGTGTGGAGGGAATGTTTGGTCTTTGTCTAGGGTGAAGAGTCTCAAAGAATATTATTGAAAGGAAAAGAATTTTTTATTGGGTTTTCCCTTTGAGGGGAGTTTTGCCCTGGCATAGTGCCTACATCTTGTGTCTCTTGTTTTGTGATCTTCATACACACATAATATGGTAATTGTTTGATGAAAGATAAGATAATAAAGAAGTAAAAGAAGCCAACATAACTCACAAGTAATTATAAAATAAGGAGAATCAAACTCTAATCTATTGGCATTGATTTTCCAACAGAGTCCACATAGGGTTGGCCTCCCCTTCCCCTTGCCCACACCTTGGGTTGGGCTTGAAACGATGCCACAGAGGTTGATACAGCTGAAAAGAAAATTAAAAGCATAATTGGCCACATTCAACAAGAAAAGGTACCACAAAATACAAAAGATGGTCGGGAGAGACCAGTGTTTTAAAAACCAACTGGTTTGAACCGGTAACCGATCAAACCAGTCGGTTAGCAAGCCCACCAGGTCAAACCGCCTTTAAAAACCCGGCTTACTTCCTCACTTCGCCTTTTTTTTGCCCTAACCGGTTGGTTTATTGCCAGGGCAACTATAACCCCCACAAAATGTATTTTTGTGAGTTTTGAAGCTGTTTTGAGGGAAATTTGGGGTTGTTTTCCTCCAAAAATAGTCCCTCCCAGAAAAACATGCCTACCCTCTCATTTTCCTGACACATCTCAACCCTAACAATGTTGGCAATTAATGGTAATGCTGAATTCTTAAAGTAAAAGTGACATTTCCTTTAATTTTCATTTTTATCCTTTTACTTAAATTTTTAACATTACCATGAAATGACTCAGGATGTTTGAGAGTGGTTTCGACCTCACTGGATTTCATATGGAGAAACTAGAATTTTATATTCCACTTAAAATTCAACACACCTAATGGTTTTCAACATTTCATGGTTTGGGGGTTTGCAATGTTTCCATTTGATTCTATTGTGCGTGAGGGTATGAGATTGGCATTTGGTTAAGAGCATGAAGCCCTTTAAGAACCTTGATCGTGATGTTGAACTTTGTTGATGTTGGTGGTACTGATGGTTGAACTCCTCTACCATGGCCTTAACAAGAATGCACCCTTCACTCAAAGGAAAACAAGTGGTTAGGCATGCTACTCTTTTTCTACCACATTATAAGGTTGAGGAGATGAACCCTTCACTCAAACCAAAATCATTGGTTAGGCATGTTAAACCTTTTCAATTTCTATCATGTTATAAGGTTGAGCAATCTAAGTCTAAAGACTTTGAGCTAGATGATCTTCATGTATCTCTTGTTGATGATGTTTATGTATTTCTAGTAGCGTTGAATCAATGATGAGTTTCATGAGTGACCATGTTGATTAGTGATTTGTAGTTTTGATGTCTATTTTTGCTACTACTACTAAGTTGTAGAGGAGTTTTAGGAGTCCTCAAACTTGGAGACATATTATTTATGTAGCTCATGTTGATGATCTCTTGTCTAGTAATGGTGATGAGTTTGATCATGATGAGGAGTGATCATGTTGTTGATCACTAATATGTAAACTTGTAGTAGTTCAATGACCCGATAGCTTAGAGCATTGTTTTCAGACTCTAGAGGCCATTTAGAGCCTCATTGATTATGTATTTTGTTGCGGTTATGTATTGAACTCAATGCCATTTTGATATATTCACCTTTACATGGTATATAGATGAGCAAACCTTGTATATTTTGTTTCTATTGGCTTGGAATCATGGTTTTAAATCTTAAAAATAGCTTTTTTCATTAAAAAATAATTATTTAATGTATCTTTTAAAACCTGTTCGTTTAGACTTGACCAGTCTCGGTTTGACCAGTTCCGGTTCGAAGCCCGGTTCATTAGGTGGACCAGTCCAATCACTGATTCCAGTTTTTAAAACATTGGGAGAGACACACTTAACTCGTGGGCAAAAGCCAAATGCATGAGATCTACCCCATACCCATGGCCATCACCCTAGTTCCTATAGGCCCTAGAGGAGCCTCCTTTATCATTTTGAAACCCATGATTGTCCCAACCCCTGGTGGGCAATGAACCGCCCTACATTAAAAGGGGTATCCACTATTATACCTTACACATCATGCTCTCATCCTTTGAGCCCCGAGCAGTTAATCAAAGAAAAATCATAAAGGGAAAAAGGCATAGAAAGAAGGGTGGAAAAATCAAGCTAGGGTATCTCGTGCACCATGATTGCTCCCTCCTATACATATATAACCAAGTGTGGGATTCCCTTTATTAGCTACCCTTGTACCTCGACATGTGGCCCAAGATTGCCCCTCTCATTCCCTATTCCATTCATCTCTTTATCACATGCCACCACCATTTAAAGGATGTACCTTGGACATATTATCCCCTCTAAAGGTAGAAACCACCTAATCGGATACTTGGTTAACCCCCTTTGGAGCTTGGAGACATTAGCAGATGCCAAAGCCCACTATGGAAGGGCATGTCATTATGAAGTGCCCACCTATTGTCTATGGTTTGTAAGCTCTTTAACTCGAGTCCTTTAAATAACTGGTTGTACTGGAAGGTTAGGGGATGCATTGGATCTTATGCAAGATTGCAGATAGTCTCCATTTTGGGTTTGGTCTCCCTATACGCGGTCTTAACCCTCCAGAGGGCTACATTGGCACATGTAGGGTGTGTGTAGAGAGCCATGGGCCTCCACAACAGTAGACCACATTCCATGGTTCCCTAGAGATGTTCAGAGATTGCTTGAGATTCACCTATTGGACGAGGAAGATGCACCTGGTTCACCATGCCCAGTCGGCCTCACAGTTGTACCATGCACTTGGCAAATGACCCAAGGTCTGTATGTTGATGTGGCATCCATTACACTATCATCTGAGCCCTTGCAGATGGTCTACAGGCACCTTTGATCTATTTGGAGACCCATGAGGTTATTTGTGTGCCCCCACACCCATTAGGAGCACCACAGGTTTATTATTTGGAGAACAAGAGGCCAACCCCTTGTCCACTACTTTTGGGAGTGCTATTCATCATTATAGCACTTATGGACTTCATCAAGCTTCTTAGAAGGCCCAACGACATGTATCATTGATCATTCAACCTCTTGAGAGGCTTATTCTTTTGTTTATGAGCTAGTTTGGTGGGCTTGTCACCAAAAGTTAGTTATTTTGCACATTATTTTATTCTAGGGGCTATTGTAGGCCTAATTAGCTAAATCGAACTCATTAGAAATGTATAAATACAAGTGATGTGAATTCATTTTAGCATCATCACTTGGATTGGACTTGTATCTCTTTAGAGAACTTCGCAATCCTTCTTGGAGGACGAATTTTGGAGCATGGAATGAATTTTGATGTTTGGATCATTTTCTCTTGTCTTGGATCTTCTTGATTGGCAAAGTTTTGATGGTTGGATATACTCTTAATACATGTAAGTGAAATTTAATGTTATTCTTTCTCTCTATTTCGTCACATACATTGTTGCTGGGATTTCGCTATACTAGGGCTAATTTACTACATCCATTTATGTGAAGTTGTGGAAATTTTGTTTCTAGATAGTGATGCTTCATTCATGGGCCATGTATTATGAGTAAATGTTCCTAGAGATGCTTCATCATTGAAATTCATCTTGATAAGTCATCTATTTTGCAAAACGAAGTATAAAACTCTTTAAATTGCTTTTGTTGTTGCCCTAATGATAAGCGAAATTGTCTTTGAGGCCTCCTTGACATAGAAAATCCAGAGTCCATAGTCACTATTCTACTTGACTCCAATCTCCCCAAAAGGATTAGGCATTGGTCCTCCATAGGTGATCACCTCAAAGCTTATTTCTTTCACCTTCCCCTCTTTTTTCTAGGCCTAGCCTACATAGGTCACATAGGGCATCAATTATCTCACAATCTAGCCATCCAAACATTTCGATTTGTGGTCCACAACTGCGTTTGTGTGTCCTCGAGAAGCCCTCCAAATTTCTTGAGATTTCGACGATGGGATCTTGGGATATCACAAGCCCTGGCTTGAACACTGATTCTTGCCCCTGGTTTCCTTAGGCTAGAAACCTCACTGGGGTCATTGCATTATTTTTCATTGAAAATTCCTTCCTTGATCCCCTTCTTCCCCTTGATTAGGTCAAGTATATCGTTGGTTGCTAAACCCTACCCCCTTGACCTAACTCCGGTCCACTTGGTCCTGTGTGGTCCCACAACTTATTGAAGCCAATTTCACAAAGACCACTTGGAAGCCAAGTTTCCACAAGGATTTTAGGAGTTAAGAATCTTCTTGACAAGTCATATACTCAACCCTAGCTCTTATAATTCCCCTAAGGCCTTCCTAGAGAGCCTTTCATTTTGCTTTCAAGGTAAGCAGGCCATATATTTAAGCCTCTCTTGTGAATAGGCTTTTAGGATCACCTCTCATCCTATCATTGATCCATTCAATTTCGTGATCCTTATTATAATGGGTCTCCTGCCATTGGTGAAAGGTCATAAAGAGTAGGGAGCCTTAGCCGAGGTGAAAGTGGGCTATTGCTCCATTGTTGCCCTTGAGCTAGTGGTAGCCCTTCAAGGATCCCCTTTTAGGACCCCTGCTAGTTTGAGCAGTAACGTTTTCATTTCTCATTCTTAATGTGATTTGCCATCGGTTCTTAACATCCTCTATAACCTTGTCAATTTTGTCTCCTTTTTCAAATTTATTGATTTTATCAATTCACTCTTTTTGTCCTTCCCCCAACTCTATCTGTGCTTTTTCAACATTGCCAAGACAAAATCTTTTGATATTAACCTCATCTCTATATCGGTTGAATTCGACATGTAATTCATCATTGCTAACTATCTTGCCATCAGCGTTTTTCTTTGCGGACCCCACTTCTATTTTATTTTTATTTTTTTTCATATAGATATTTTTTAAAGTAATTAATTATTATTTTGTAAAGTAGATTAGATCTAATACTACTGAGAGAGAAGGTGATCTCATGTGCTACATTTTCCTGAGCGAAGCTCTGCAAAGTGTCCTTGCTACTCACAGGCAGGTTTCAGGTATTGATGGAGAGTTTTGGTGTGGGGTTGTGTGGATCTGCTCTATTCATGGAGGAAATTGTTGAATGTATTTGGTTTTGCAGGCTACAAACAATCCAATCCGTAGCACTGCGCATTGGGATCTCGAGTACAGTAGATCTGCTTTACTAGAATGGTTATGGTGGGATCATAACCACAAACAGCTGACAAAACTCTTTATGCCATTAGATCTAGAACTCTAGATGATGGCAATCGCCAAGGAGGAGTCACAAGCTTCATGGGTCGAGAGGGCTTCATGGCACATAAAGTTGTGGTGGCTCAATCCCTTCTCTCTCGCAGATCTGGACAAGGTTAGGGTCGTGAGGTCGTGGCAAATCGATAAGGCTAAGAGGGTATCAAGGCTAGCGAAGGGATGGATGGAGATGTTTAAAGTCACGAGGGGTCCACACTTTGTGTTCATAAGTATGCAGATTTCCGCTCTTTTGGACATGAAATCGTTGAAAGAACAGTCACATGAGACAAATATGAATCTTACAGGGACACCATTCTCTTGCAGGATACCTCTATGTCTTTTACACTTAGATCCAGATCTGGACAAAAGCCAAAAAGAAAGAGAAAAATACCAAATCTTTGTCAAGAATTTAAATGGGAAGGCCACAATCTGTTGGATCCGAGGCACGGATCTAGTGGAACAACTTCAGCAAAGCATCCAAAATGATTGGGGATTACCAGTAACACATCAAGTTTTTATATACAAAGGAAAAGCGCTTCGGGACTCTCTCCTGCTGAAAGATTATGGCCCAAGGAAAATATTCCGAATACAAAAGCACAGACACAACCTGACAGTCGATCAAATGGCGGAGTGGAGGATCAGTCGGGAACAGTGACTCGTAGCCAAAAGGGTATTGAATCAACAGAGATCATAGTATCAAAGCGGGGGCATAAAGAGAACCCATATATCTGAGAACTCGATCTCAAAAAAAGAAATCCCCTTGAAGGCAGATGGCAATCAACTGGCAATAGTAACAGTCGCTCCCAATAAAGGAGTTTGACAAAAGGTGGAGGAAAAGAAAAGAAAAAAGGGGAAGTTGAGTTATTTTTATCACTTAGCCGCAGAAAATTTATGTAAATAAATTTTATGGTTTCTTCTTCTTTTTGTGCATCAGTCAAAAGGTTGACATGATTGAATGCTTTCGAGCATCTGCGGAATGTAATTTTTTGTTTTTCCAGGTTCAATTAAATTACGATTATTCTTCCAAAAAGAAAGTAACCTTATTTATGAAGTAAATTTATGATAAGTAAATCATTACATATTAAAGAGATCTTTTCTTTTTGAATTATAAAATTATTTTTTGAAAGGGTATATATATATATAATATATATAGATGTCCACAGGGTCTTGGATAGACAGTGATCGAGGTGATCTGTTAAGGCCACTCCTTGATGTGAAGTCACTGGTTCAATTCCCCACCCCGATAAGGGTGAATATATTGTACATGATGATGTAGTCCTGCCAAGTACAAAAATATATTATATAATATATATATATATATATATATATATATAATTTATTTTATTTTATTTTTACTTTTTATGATTAAGTAAATAATTATAAAGTTACTTTTATGATCTACATACAAACTCATACTCCCAAGATGGGGTGCACACGACGCGAGAAGGTGGGGGCGTGTTGCCACCAACCCACACACCAATGGGACGTGGAAACATGCCCCTATAGAGTTTCCCCATATGCCATGCAGCACACACAAGACGACACATTGGTTCACCACCTAGCGAGTTGGTTTGGCATCCAAGCATTCATTGCAACATTCAGTTGATTGATGGGAGGGAAGTTAACACAAGTCCTCGACAAAGTTTCATGGTAGGTTTTATCATTCTCATGGGCGAGCCAGCCCAGTACTATCTCTTCACCCATTCGCCATTTAATATGCAGTGTTCAATGGATTTAGTTCGTGGATATTGGCCTTGAGGAGAAGACCCCATTATTGGGCTTGGTTTACAGTTTGGAACAACTTTATCATTCCACGCACGAGAAGCTTCAGGCACTCAGCCCCCTCATTCAGCCCAGTCTGATGGAGACTTAATTGGAAAAATTGGAGTGCTTCCTAGGCGCATAGGCGGGAAAATATGGTTATTTCCTTTTGTGTTTCCTCACAACACTTCCACACCCTCTCAGTTGCATGCTCCAGGCCACGGAGGAAGTTGTCTTCTCCATTTAACCAACAAAAGTCTTCGGTCATCTTTGTCCTCCTAGGCAAGCCGCCTCGATGGCCTAGCCACTCAAGTCAGCTTAGGTATGCAATGGTTTTCTTATTTCTAGGATGCAATTATAACGCTTCTCTTGTGCCAGAATCTGCAATCATCACTTTCTTAGGCAACTTCAAAGCTCTCGCTTCACTAAGAGTGAACAGACTCCCTCGTCTAAGACAAAGCTCCACCATTGTTCAAGAGTATCCCGCTCGGCACTCTTCTTACTCTATTCAGGCCTTCAGTCGTAGCACTCTGACTCATTATTGATCGCAGGGGTCCTTTTGTTGAAAAATCTAGGGCATCGGAATTAGGAGATTTCTCTATTGTGAATCCTTTTTACTTCTTAAGATTTGGATCTTTTCTTTACTTAGATTATTATAGTGTTCTTCTTCATCAAACAACTATCATAGCATAAACAATAAAGAGACAAGAGACACAGAATGTAGGCAATCAGCCAAGGCCAAAATCTCTCCAACTTGAGAGGAAAACCGAACAAATTCTTCTTCTTATAGAGACTCCAATTGATGAATACCAAGACCAAGACCCTTGACCAACAACCTCTCCAAGACCAAGTCAAGACTTCTTAGTTTGATTTCTTCCTTGAGTCAACGATGGTCAAACTTCCTTCTTCTCCCACTATCTCGGCTTCCTTCAGATTTCAGTCACTTGTTTCAGATCAGCGACCCTCAGCCCTATTTCAAAAACCCTAAATGTGGCATGTGAGGGAGAATGACACCTTGATTCCCTTCGTTTTAGATGGAGACTCTTTCTTCTTCAACTTGGCATGAGAATCACCTTGATTTTCTCCTCCATCTACCTTCTAAATATGACTGTGGTATTTAGGTCCTTCCTGCAATAGACAACCCTAGATCCTCGCACGTGTGGCGTATAACAACCCAAAACAGATCAGAAAACATCCTTGGTGATGATCCTTCTTTCTTAGCTTGGTGATAGAGCTTCTTCTTGTAATCTTTGCACTTCTATCTCTTTCTTTCTTGCTCGACCGAATTGTGTTCTTTAGTGAGGTCGAGCTGCCCTATATATAGTGATCTCTCTGTTGGAAATACTGAGAGGGGGGTGAATCAGTATTTCTTATAATAAAAAAATTTAATTGTTCTAGTGATAGCCAAAACATATATAGAAATGTATATGTATACACAAAACACAGAAATCAACAGCTGAAATTAATGCTTGTATTAACACTCAAGACAGTGCAATGAATTAAATACAATATAAGTATAAATCCGATTGTGAATAGTTGCCAAGCTCCAACTTGGTCTTCAGTGAGGCTCCAACCTCCAGAGCACCAACTCTGTTTTGCAGTGGTTCTGCACTTAGGAGCACCTACCCCTAATGACTTTAGTCTTGTTCAATTCTGAGGCTCCAACCCAACCTTGGTATAAGCTGGTATGTTGCTACACTCTATTCAGCTGAGGTTCACTCACTCCTACTCTCCTGCCTCTGCTGCCTCTACATCCTCCGCTGCTTCTACTACCTCTTCTGCCTCTGTTGCTTCTGCTACCTCACACTCTGGTTCTTCACCAGAACAACAACACCAACAGTTCTCTGTTTTTTTACTGTTTTATACATTCCCATGCCTTTGTCCATTCGTTTCCGCTTACACCACCTCTTAGGCTTCCTCCTCGGTCGTTGCGGCTTCCTCTGCGCTATGCAAGTTCACTGACTTTTTGAGGACACGTAGATTCATTTGAGAGGTCCAAAACTCCACGAAGAACACATCTTACTGGTTACGACTGTAACAGCGCTCCTTTAACAATGATTGTGGGCATGCACAGAGTTCTGCGTCATTTAATGGATTGCCACGTCCAATCGCAATCAATATCGCCATGAATCACCCCATTTACCTGACATTCAGCCTATTCCTGTATCGGGTCCATGCTTAAATCGCAATCGGCGATTCGTGACTCCCGAAGGTCCTTTATATATCAGACCCATGACTCTGTCGATGGCCGACGGTCGTTCCTCCACTACTCTGATGGATCGGATGCGATATGGTATTAAGCAACAGTTGATAACCCCTTCAGGTTCGTGTGTAATCGCAATCGCAGTTTATAGCACCATCCCTTTATAACTTGCAATGGATCACTTCCGACATGGCAGACGCGATATAGCATTGAGTCAAACTGTAATGTAACAGCGGGTCCACATACGTTCATCGCAATCGAGGGTTGCCCTTGGCGAAGGTCCGATGCGATATCGTTATCGGCAATCGCAAGTCGCACAGGGTCAGGGCTTGACGTTAACGCAGACCACTCCATTTTTTGCGATGCGATATTAGGTGTCGCACCCGACATGACTCACCGCTCCCGTGTAATAAATTTCAAGTCCGATTTCCGCTTCCGATAGGTAACGATATATATATATATATATACGTGAGTTTTGGCCTCCGATAGTGTATTGTCGGAGATGCATAGTTTGCCTGCCGATAGTGTTAAGGCCACTCTTGATAGTGTTTAAATCTATGTTACTTGGGAGGGGGAGCGGAAGCGGGGAGCGGGAGTGGAAGCGGGAGCGGAAGCGGGAGCGGAAGCGGGAGCGGGAGCGACCATTTTCAGAAGCTCCCGGTTTGGGAGCGAATC
>APFE030333103.1:70352-82447 GCA_000404065.3 Pinus taeda
TCATCACTGTCATGTTTATGAGGACATTTTGCTGCATAATGACCTATTTTACCACATTTAAAACAGATAAGAGGATACTTGCCTTTAAGCTTAGATCCTCTCTTCAGCTTTCGTACAAATTGAGCCAATTCGGATTCCACATCTAACTCATCACTACAGTCATTCCTTTCTTTCCCCTTCTTTGACTTTGAGGCCTTGAATGCTGCATCCTTGGAGCTTGGGCCACCTTTCCTCATTTCATAGGCAGTGAGAATTCCATGGAGTTCATCCATTTTGAGGGTTATCTATATCCTTTGCTTCGTCTATAGCGCTTATTTTGGAGTCAAATCTATCTGGAAGAGACCTTAACACCTTTTGAACAATGGTACTTTCTTCAATTTTTTCGTCCAATCCTTTCAGAGAATTTACCACTTCAGCTACTCGGAGGAGGTATGCTGCAATGTCTTCTTCATCTTCCATCCTCAAACTTTCAAATTGTCTTCTGTGAGTTTGAAGCTTTGCCTTTTTTACTTTTGAGTTTCCATCGTACAAGCTAACTAGCTTCTCCCACATTTCTTTGGCAGATGTACAGTGCATGATTTTTGTAAACTTGGAATCAGTGATTCCACTGGTGATGGAGTTCATGGCCTTTGCATTACGATGTAGGCTTTCCTCTCGTCTTGGTCTGTTGGAAGAGTGGTAGTCGTTTTGTATTCATTTTGAACAAAATGCCAGACTTCAAGTCCAAGGGACATTAAGTAGTAGGTCATTCTTTTCTTCCAGAAACCAAAGTTAGTGCCATCGAACAAAGGAGGTCTTCCTGATGCTTCGTGATTTCTCATCATGGCTGCGGATCCTTCTTCAAGCTGTTAGGCTAGTATGAAGAACCCTGCTCTGATACCAATTGTTGGAAATACTGAGAGGGGGGTGAATCAGTATTTCTTATAATAAAAAAATTTAATTGTTCTAGTGATAGCCAAAACATATATAGATATGTATATGTATACACAGAACACAAAAATCAACAGCTGGAATTAATGCTTTTATTAACACTCAAGACAGTGCAATGAAATAAATACAATATAAGTATAAATCTGATTGTGAATAGTTGCCAAGCTCCAACTTGGACTTCAGTGAGGCTCCAACCTCCAGAGCACCAACTCTGTTTTGCAGTGGTTCTGCACTTAGGAGCACCTAACCCTAATGACTTTAGTCTTGTTCAGTTCTGAGGCTCCAACCCAACCTTTGTATAAATTGGTATGCTGGTACACTCTATTCAGCTGAGGTTCACTCACTCCTACTCTCCTGCCTCTGTTGCTTCTGCTACCTCACACTCTGGTTCTTCACCACAACAACAACACCAACAGTTTTCTGTTTTTTTTACTGTTTTATACATTCCCATGCCTTTGTCCATTTGTTTTCGCTTACACCACCTCTTAGGCTTCCTCCTTGGTCGCTGCGGCTTCCTCTACGCTGTGCAAGTTCACTGACTTTCTGAGGACACGTAAATTCATTTGAGAGGTCCAAAACTCCACGGAGAACACATCTTACTGGTTATGACTGTAACAGCGCTCCTTTAACAATGATTGTGGGCATACACAGAGTTCTGCTTCATTTAATGGATTGCCACGTCCAATCGCAATCAATATCGCCATGAATCACCCCATTTACCTGACGTTCAGCCTATTCCTGTATCGGGTCCACGCTTAAATCGCAATCAGCGATTCGTGACTCCCGAGGGTCCTTTATATATCGGACCCATGACTCCGCTGAAGGGCGACGGCCAATCCTCCACTGCTCCGATGGATCGGATGCGATATGGTATTAAGCAGCAGTTGATAACCCCTTCGGGTCCGTGTGTAATCGCAATCGCAGTTTATAGCGCCATCCCTTTCTAACTTGCAATAAATCACTTCCGACATGGCGGACGCGACATACCATTGAGTCAAACTGTAATGTAGCAGCGAGTCCACATACGTTCATCGCAATCGTGTGTTGCCCTTGGCGGAGGTCCGATGCGTTATCATTATCGGCGATCACAAGTCGCACAGGGTCAAGGCTTGGCGTTAACGTAGACCACTCCATTTTTTGCGATGCGATATTAGGTGTCGAACCCAACATGACTCACCGCTCCCGTGTAATAAATTTCAAGTCCGGTTTCCGCCTCCGATAGGTAACGGTATATATATACGTGAGTTTTGGCCTCTAATAGTGTATTGTCGAGGATGCATAGTTTGCCCGCCGATAGTGTTAAGGCCGCTCCCAATAGTGTTTAAATGCATGCATATATATATATATATTGCTCCGCTTATGAACCTTACTCTTGGCATATGCGATATGCGATAGCTCTACTCCTCCGACAGAGTATTCCTTTGGCATTGTTGCTCTGATAGCTGTTACCTGCATGCATATAAGCTCTTCGATGACTTACTTGCATGCCTCCATTGGGTCTGTCTGCTCTTTGCGCTGTTTGCTCCTCTGGTGGCTCTGTCTCCTCCTCTTGGCTCCGATAACTCTGTGTGCTCCTCTTGGCTCTGTATACTCCTTGAATATTGCCATATTGACATCAATGACAATTTGTGTCCAACACTCTCCATCAAAATGAGTCGACTTCTGCTTGCATATGGGTTGACATGCTTGTCTACAAACATCTTCATCTCCTTAGAAGGGCCGACATGAGAAGTAGCTTGTGATAAGGTCTTGGAGGGTTATTTACACAATCACAATTACCTTTTACAATATATAACATGTCTTCAATACATGACATTGACTTCCAAGACTCTATGACTTGATGACCAACCCTAAAGGCTCACAATGGGAGCCTTCACTTAAAATAAAATTCCTTCATCATGAAACCCCTGATTCAAGCATTAAAAAAATAAATTTATTTTCTTCTTTACATCAATTACATAAAATCATGATTACACGTCATTATAAAGACTGAACCTAGCTACATTTTTCAACAACTTCACCCACCTCGATGCCCAACTTGACTTTTGATTTTTCATCGTGCCTTGGTAGAGACCCAGAGTACACCAGGGCATAGCCTACTACCAAGGACGAGGTTGCTCAAGAGCTTAGATGCAAGCTGAAAGCTCAGCCACCATATTCAGAGAACTTACTCCCCAAGCAGTTCAAGAGGAAATTACATAGGTGGAGAGGGAGCTGGCAAGTGAGAGGCGCACCCTCATAGACACAAAGGTATTAGTGGAGGTGGATGAGTAGGTTCCTGAAGCAAGTCACACCAGAGGTTGTTATAACCAGTATATGTACACCGTAGCGTCATAGACATCTATTGGCATCTCAAGTTTCTCCTATGCACAGTACTTGTGGAAAGAAATGAAATGAAGGAAGATATTCTCTTTACACTAAATCAAATGTTGAGGCACATGATTACAATGGATCGCAGGCTCAAGAGGCTGGAGAAGCATATGGGCATTCCTCCTAATCACAATTGTTCCCCAAGCAACAACAAAAAGCCCATCGTTGTTGAAGCCATTGATTCAGATAAATCTACCTAAATATCTTTCTATTTATTTGTCTTTAGCTCTTTTAAATGGCCCTAGTGGCCCAATAGTTAGAATATTGTCTTTTGAATTCTAGAACTTTGAACATCATTTTATCTTTTGATATTTTGAAGCAATTGAAGTTTTGTATCTAATCTACTTTCCCCAATGGCAGACCAAAACGGGCTTCAACAGCCATGGATGTAAATCTCTAATTTCAGGAAATGAAAATTTACTTCACACGAAAGAAAAACATACAGACTTGTATGGTTGCGTCCACCCAATTGCCACCCACGATTTATTTGACAGCACCAGGTTACTTGGGAGCAGGAGAAAAAGGGGAGCGGAAGCGAAAACAGGAACAGGAGCGACATTTTCAGAAGCTCCCGGTTTGGGAGCGAATCCCGCAGCATTTTTTATATAATATATAATTTTTTTATATTTTTTATATTTTGATGCATATATGTCAACAAAAACATGTAGAATGATGAATTAGTTATAAAAACATTAAAAACATAGATTGAACCATATAAGAACAATCATCTAGAAGTTATAATCTTCATCAACCACGTCCACAAGTTAGTAACATAGTAACATACAACATATTGAGTCTCATGATTCATCAATCTTAAAGTTTCAAGCTTTCAAAATTCAATATATAACGTTTATCATCATTGATCACCAAAGTTGTACTTGTAAGCTAAGTGTAACCATTGCAACAAATAATATCTAACATGAAATGAAATGAAATGAAACAACTTTCAATTTTCATGAAGCATCATATTCATAATTCATTACTAATGAGTTATAATTGCCAACTTCAAACTTCAAACTTAAATTGTCATATATTGTTTAAAAAAAATATCATAATAAATATGAAAGAGTCAATAGTTATAAAAACTACTAGAAACTAGAAAAGACAAATAAATCTATTATCTATTGCTTATGCTTGGGCCTCTTGCCACCACAAGAAATGTCTAATTTTTTAGTCTTGTAGGAAAATCAGGATCTTTGTCATTAATATCACCTCTACGCATTAATATCCAAAGGTATCTTTGTCATTACCTCTGGATCTATATAGGGATCTTTGTCATTAATATCACCCTGTAAGCATTAACATGAGATAGAAAAAGCATAGCATGTCAAGTCAAGATTTTGTTTGAGTGATGCGAACATTTTTAAGAGGGTCATGATAAATGAGTTCGACAACCAATGTCACTAACATCAAGGTACATAGAGGGATTGGTGCTCTTGATTAAATACGAGTTCCATACCCTAATACATGACAAAATTCAATGGAAACATTGCAATCCCCCAATCCTGAAACCCTGAAAAACTGATAAGTCTGCTGGATTTTGAATGAAATCTAAAATTCTACTTTCTCCATATGAAATCCAATGAGGTCGGAACCACTCTCAAAGATCCTGAGTCATTTCATGGTAATGTTAAAAATTTAAGTAAAAAGATGAAAATGAAGATCTTCATTTTCATCATTTTACTTTAAGAATTTAACATTACCATGAATCGCATATCAATACTAGGGCCATAGGCTTGATCATTAAGTTGCCCCACTCAAAACTTATTTTTTTCTTTGAAAAAAATTGCATTTGGAACATTACAGCAAAAAAAATTTGAAAAAAAAACTAAACACTCCCAAAAAGGCAGGGAGCATTTTTTTTAAGGGAGTGCACTCCCGAGGCACTCCAGAGCCGCTCCCGCTCGGAGCACAAATTGGGTTTGGGAGGAAGAAGGGCGGGGGCGGGGGGGCGCTCCCCCGCAACCCTGGACAGCACAGTGGTAGGAATTGTGTGGATTGCAACATTATACGGATGTCAGGGAACAATATAATGGGAGACAGTGACGGCAAACAATGCGACAGCAGACAAAGGACTGACAGCGAAACAGATCGTTGGATTGTACCCACAGTGATCTGTTTGGTGATCTGAGCTAACTAGTATGGCGGCTGACAATGGCTGGTACAATGGTCATATGGCGATAAATGGTGATTGGTATGGTGGGAGTACAGCTATTGGCAGCTGAAGTGAACAATCCAACAGTAGATATTAATATAGTTGCTGGTTCACTCATATGACAAAGAAGTGTACGAACAGTGGACAGTGTTGTACAGGTGGACTAAACTCACTCTAATACCAATGTAACAAACAGTTCTTGTTTGTATTTGAAGACAGAATAAATTTGAAATTGTATAAATGTATCGATAGGTAAATAATTGATAGAATGATGAATATTAAAATGAGGGCCCCCATTATAAATACTTAGGTGAGGTGTCTTTTCACTAAGGATGTGTCTTTCGATAAGACATGTCTGTCACTAAATAATTAACTAGCATTTATTGTGTTTTATTATGTTTATAACAACATCCCATTTCTATGGGTGACATCCTCTGTGAAGTCTCTGCATACTAGGGATAATCGGGTAAGTCCCCAACAAAGTCCCCAAGTTTTAGGGAGCATGGGAAGCATAGGGGATGCATCGCTGGGGATGTGTCCCCATGGAACATTGGCTACAACTACAACACATCCTAAAGCTCTCAATCATATTGACATCATAATGACAGAATTTAGGAATTAAGAACTGTATATATGGCCACCCACCATGTTTATGAGTGTATAAGAGGAGAGGAACATCTAGCACAATGTGGGTCTTGAAATTCAATAATTCTCCCATTACAAAGGAACTTCTCCAGCGTTAGATGAGCACAGTGTATCTGTCCATGAATGGCTAATTTCATATCCCAACATGTCAGTCCTAAGTAGAGATACTTCTACAGCTTGTAGATCTAGTTCTTTGAGACAGCTAACCAAAGAAAATCTGTCCTCCTGGTTTACATTTTGAAATATTTTGGGTTTTTATAATCCCTCTTCTATCATTTGAAGCTATGGGCCTTCATCAATGGGCTTCTTACCCATATACCTGGCAACTTCAGTAGTTGTTCTCCTATCCAATAGGTTTTCTTTCCAACATTGGTTTGCTATATCATCTTCTTGATTGACATCCAACTTTATGTTCCAGTCATATAGCTCCTTTACTCATGTTTTTACTTTTTTCCTTTATATTAGTCTTCTACAGAGACCTTCTTAAAATAGATTCCGTGAAAGTTGAAACAAGCCCTTATAAACTCTCACTTTCTTTCTCAAGACCCTAATCCTCATTCCCATTCTCCAAGGTTTGATTCCCATCAAACTATTATATCCATTCAAAACTTCTTGCTTTGGAGCAATCTCCTTCTCCAGTCTAATCTTCCTCTGCTAAATTCTCAAACCAGTCAGTATTAGCCATTAGCACTTTCTTCATTTCTTTCTCATGAACTAATTTCTTCTTCCTGCCTCCAACGGAAGATTTCTTGGATCCCTGAAATTCCTATATCATTCTGCGATAATACTTTCTCATTGAACTTGTTTATCAGGCATGAATGTTGCATTTTTAGCGGCAGTATCTTGGAAAATAGCATGCTCCTTACAGCAAAAAAATTACTCTTTCTTCTTCAGAGTACAACTTGGAATGTCATTTCCTCCTACAGAGTGAACTACCACACCACATTACTTTCCTCATGTGGTAAATCAACGGAGTGAAGTAAATCAACACTAATAATACCAGATGTCTTGCCCATGGTACAAATGACTCTTGATATTTGGAGAATTTTTTGTTTTCAAGTCCCAGAAATGAGAAAATCCCATGTTGAGTATACTGATTTTAGGGATCATCAAAAGGTGACCCTTTGTGCCAATTCCAAAGTTTTTGCTCAGGTATCTACCAAGCTATGTTGCACGGAAAACCATTCCCCCCCCACGGGAAAAACCCATGTACCCTCCTCCGTTCCCACCATTCGGAGAATTATGGACACTTCGGAAACATCCCCAGACTGTTGGGGACTTCACTAGGGACTTGGGAACTTGTTGACCATCCCTAAGACATTCCGGGCAGATTCAGGGACATTTCAAATAGATTTCACGGATTTTTTTGGGCAGATTTAGGAAAAATTCCGGGCATATATCTTCAGTTTTGGCAATCTTGGACATTGATGATTGGACAATATGATCATTTTTCCAATCCACTATTTTTGTGTTGCACTTAATCTAGATTTGTTGCACAAGTTGCAACTCAAAACATGGGTTTTGTATGATGGGTTTCGATTTGGGTGTTTGGTGATTTAAATATTGTATTTTCAACAACATTACAACAAGAAAAGCCTCCATGTCCAAAAAAAAAAAAAAAAGGAAATGTGACATTCCAAAGGGATGATCCTTGTAGTTATTGCTCTAGTCCTTTTCATTTTTTAGGTCATCTCAGCTTTTATAAATTGTACAGGGGTTTACAGGAGCCATTCAAGTCCAGTGTTTCCATGATCCCAACCTCAAGCATTGTGAAAACAATAAGATAGAGTAACTTGGATTAGGTACTGAATGTTTGAATAATCTTATTCAATCAGCTTCTTAATCTGAAATATGAATCTAATCTCTCTACAAAACTAAAGTGTTTTATAGTGGTTTCCAACACAGCTGTTAAAATATGCAAAACTTATTGAGAAGGGAATGCTTTCCATGTTTTAATATAATCATTATTAAGAAGAAATATAAGGAAGAAAAGTTGCTATAGAGATAGTTCTCTGTCTCATGGACCCTTCATGGACATTAGTGCAAATTGCAAATAGTTACACTTAAGTTTTCTACAGCTAAACCACATTTTGCTCACGTCTACTGGTCAATAATGGAATGCCACTGGACCCTTTTTTAAGTTGCTCAATCTTTTTCAGAATTGGCAAGTGTAAAGGTTCTGCCTAATACTATATAATATAGCTTGTTATGCTTACAAGCTTGAAACAACTACAAATATTTGTGGTGAATTGTAAATTTTATAGTAGTTTTTATTGTTGTTGTTGTTATTATTATTATATAATTGTCATCCCTAACCCGCCATCTCCTGAAAAAATTGGAGGTGTGCTCTAACTGTCCCAGGGACGCGTCACGCCATCCCCTAAAAATTTTGGGGTGCCATCCCAGGGATGTGTCACCCCTCCCTGTCATTTCCTCGTCCCGAAAACCAGTGCAACATAGCTAATGAACCTTGGTTCCCAAACATGAAATACAAAAATGCCCAGGCACTTGTCAGAATCTGATCTTGAATAGCATCAAAATGGAAACTTAAGCTGAGATAATATCGATGTTTGTAAGGTGCTTGAGATCAGGACATTTGACCTCTGACTATAGATATAAAACAAAATTAGAGACAAAAGGTGTATGCCTTAACAGTTCATAGGGAGAACTTGCAAAATGGTGGATGCGAGATCAATCCCAATTCCCAATAGAATCATTAGTGTAGATTCTAGACCTTTGCAACAGGATAGGTGATACCCAAGTCAGGTTACTGGAGCCTCTGACAATTCAGGATAACTGCATTTGCCCCAGAATTACGCCAATAGCATGAATACTTTAGTTGAGTGAGCTCTGGGATAACCCTTTTTCACACTATTAATCCTACATGGGCATAAAAATTCATGACACCTTTGAAAGTGTGATTTGTAGAGTGCCGCATGTCACTGGGACCGCTATGAGCAAAATTGTAAATAGATAGACTGCGTAGATCGAATAACCATAAACAGTTGGTTCAGACCACCCAAGACATGGCTGGAACATGCGTACCTAATAAGCACGGGGTTATGTTTGAGCCCTGAGCTTCACCAGCTCAAATTAAAAATATCTGTGCAAGGGTTTGGCCTATTTGTTAGCACATGATCATAGTTAACAACTTGTCAGGACTCAGAATAACAAATCAATCTGCAGATTCTGCACACAACACGGGCAGTAAAGCCAAAGATAGTTGCACTCACACTCGAAAATATCAGAACTTCTCCAAGCTTGACATTACCGTTCACCGTTTAGTATTTTACACGATGTGAGTACGATAGCATCCTGAGGCTCTTAGAATTAAGAACTCATCAAGCCTCATAATGGTATCATCCGAGACTACTTGGCCATTTGTTTAAATTGGGGGAATGGTTTCTGGAAACACTTACTATCTCAAAGACCAATCCGTGCCTTCCTTTTAATAGACCGCACTGTAAAAATGTCATATGCTCTAAATATGAATTTGGGATCTAATTACAAAGTACGGATTGGCTGCAGCATGCATCCATGAGGGCACCCCTTCTCACAGAGTCACGTGAGGAGCCAGCTCCACTGAAAAAAAAACAAATGCCCCTTTCAAGTAGTCATGCCCTATATCACCTAAACAAACTATTCCTTCCACACAAAAGACCAAGAAAAAGCACAATCTGCTCGCTCTAGATTTCAACAGATTCCTATAAATTGATCACGCACTGACTTCTTTAGTATAGTTGGGTATTGCAGAAAACAGTACTTATCAGTTCCTTATATTTAGAATTCATGTAAATTAGGACTGGTAAAAGAATAGCGATATGAAACATAAGAATGAAAATAGCAATGCTGGAATTAAAGCAGGCATTGGCCCAATTATTACTTAAAATCAATTATCCTCCATTAATGAACCCTACTGGATAGTTCCCGGTTCTCGGTAACAATTGAGGAATAATAAGTAGACCCAGATAGGATTTCGGCTAAAATTGGCTGTAGCCATCATACATACCTTTGTTCGAAGCTGCCAGGAGGTACAGATGCATCAAATCCTGCTCCATTCAGTGACCCACATGCTATTCTGCTCACTGGAAGCCTTGAAGATTCAATGGTGCTCAATTAAGGCCTGGTATGCAACTGACTTTCTCATGTTTTGAAAATGTAAGGTATGTAGCTAAAATGTACTTGGCAGGCCTACTGTGAGAAGCCCATGTGGAAAATGGCATTAATGTGAAATGGTGTTTGGCACTTCTAATAAGTCAAATAGTATGGACATTAGGGCCATCAAAAGGACAGATGGGTATTAGGAAGGCTATAGACCAATGGGAACGCTGGAAATTTGGGTTAGTATTGGACAGTAGCCCTTCAAAGAGGATATGCATAGGCATTACGTGAAAGTACGTTACTTTTAGGGGCAATTGAGTTTGTCTTCCTGGAGATCGATGGTTTAGTAATAGGTACATGGTGCTGCGCATCGGGATTACTTTGCCTTGTTTGAAAGGGAGCTACGTTTCTATATTGAAGGCAATGTCCTTTGTTATAATGAATTTCTAGGGTGGAATTGGATTCACAGTGAGCTAGGAGGTGTTTTTAATTTTTAATTGATTTTAAAAATATATATGTAAGGGTTATTTAATCTAAATTTATAATAATAATAAATAATTTATAATAATGATGATAGTTAAAATTATAATAATATTAATTTAAATGTTAACAATTAAATAGACAATAAATTGGTATATTAATATTTTCTTGTTATAGGATATGGTTTTGTTGTTAAACTTTAGAGACTTACGTAAATAATAATAAATTATTATTTGTGATTATTTATCTTGTGTTAAAATTTAGAAACGTACATAAATAATAATTAAATTATTATGTAATATTTATCACTTATACATATTTATATGCATTTTATAAAGTATAATTATGTTTGTAAATCAAATTATTAAATGATATTTTTTATTATTTTCCTACAAATGTTAATTAAATAATTGATATAGCTCAAAAAATAACTAGAAATATTTTTAAGGTAATTTTATTTTTAGTGGTAAATCTCCAAATGTAAGAAGCATGCCCTACGAAATGTGGATGCCTCCTTACAGTGCTCAAGTCATTTGGATGTATCCTTATAGTGCTCAAGTCCTTAAGAATAGGGAAACATATAGTAAGTGTCCCCCACTGTGTGGGATAGTTCTTATGCTTTAATGGTAATTTTATTTCTTTTTGAACAACATATCTAACATGACACCAATAGTTCTATCAAGTTGTGGTATTTTATTTTAAAATGTATTGGGCATGCTATTTAGGATAACGTGATTAGGATAATGCAATATCTACATTTGTTTCAACTAATATGGAGGTGGTGTTTTTAATAATTCAGGAGCGAATTGTCATGGGTATATTACATGAGTTTTAAAATTTATTTTCTAATGGACAATAAACAAATCAATACAACATTTTTTTTCGCAGTAGTCTATAATGCGACTTTTTGAAAGCTTTTTCAGTAGGTTTTATAGGTCAAAATCCAGCAGCAATTTATTGGAATTGCAAGTTTGATAGCTAGTTTCTGCACAATCAAAGCGCCCCGGTGGTTTTTCAAGGTGCCGAATCCAAATATGCAGTTAAAAAACCATTTTAACTGCAACAAATCAAGATTTAACCTCAATTTCTTCCGCTGGATTCCGTCACCGGAATCTCCAAAAAATCGCATTATAGACAACTCCTTTTTTTTCAACTAATAACAACAAAATAACGTTAAAATACATGATACAGATGTAATGGCAATGTGAGTAACGCATTATAGTGCTAACATATCTCCAAGATGCCATGAGAAATTCGTAGGGAAAATATAGTTGATATACATTGTTAGGCAATATCAACGTAGAATTAGATCCATTTTAACTATGGATCTATTATGTGCTAAAAGCGATCAAATCCCTTGAGGTCTAAACCATTCTTCTTAGTTTCAATTGTCTTACATATATAAATAGAATAA